>CAHIKZ030002654.1:0-212545 GCA_903632075.3 Acanthosepion pharaonis
TAGTGAACGGAGGAACGTCAGGACGAGGAATTAGTCATTGTAAAAGTGTGATGACGACGGTGCCGTAAACTCTACGTTCTCTGGTAGAAAACGGAGGAAAGTTCAAACAAGTTGTTCGCAGAAAGTTGCAACCACATGAAGAGATTCGGCATGATGAGCCAAGGATTTTACTAGGAAGTTTTTTGTAGTTAAGATATTTCGGCTCGCGTATCGGTAAGGGGCGCGAAATAAATGAGTCGACCTTTTAGCTCGGAGACCAGGCAGCGACTGATTTGAAAAACACCGTTCGTCAGTGACGTCAGAAAATGCGCGGGAAAACTTCAAATTCTGATTCTAGCTGGAATCAGCAGCAGCCAGCCAGCAACCTTCCTCACGACGGCCACAAAAGGGGGATGTTTACTACTATATCTAGCCGAATGTTAAAGGAAGGCGCGCAATACGCGCGCGCACGTAAAAGTAGATGGAATCCCTGCGCGGTTCCACACCTAACCCTAACCCTAACCCTAACCCTTAACCCTAACCCTAACCCTACCCTCGACATTCCAACCATATGGAGTAGGTCGGAACGTACAACCGACGAAACGTTGTGATAAATACGGCAAGAAAGATGAGGACATTAGTCCGAACAATTTAAATAATGTAAACGTTATTATTTGAAATGGTTGTTCAAGACGCATTCGTTCTTTTAGCGGTAATATTATATTGCTGAAATTTAATACAAGTATTCTACAGAAATTCGCCATTTCGATCAGTGTACATAGCGATTTAGACTTGTTTGATTGAGGAAATTGTGTTAGTTCGTCAAGATTTTTACTCATTGATTTAAGTCCATCAACTGAGATGTGAAATCCTAGAAACTCGAGTTCGCTGACAGTAAATGTACATTTCGAAAGAGAGATTTTAAAGTAATATTCATTGAGTTTCTGTAATAATTCCTCAAGGTGTTTAGAATGACTATACTTGTCATCCAAGAAGATAAGAATGTAAGTGAACGTACATTTGACGTCACGAAAAATACTAATCATCATCCTTTGCAGGGTACTGGATGCGTTTTGCCAGCTGAAAGGCATATAATTGTAATCGTATAATCCGAAAGGTGTGGTTATCGCTGTTTTACATATGTCATCGGTGTGTCTGGTATTTAGCGATATGCCGATGACAGATCGATTTTCGAGAAAATTTTTTTTGTTATGCAATTTAGACGACAGAAATTTTATATTTGGAATCGGGCAGCATTCAGGTTTTGTTATCGAATTCAATAGTCTATAATCAAATATGGGTCGGTAAGCTACATCATGTTTAGGTACCATATGTAAGGTTTTACTCCATTCCATTTGGCAGGGAAAAATTATTCCAATTTTTTTTGAAGTTTCCGAAAATTCCTCAATCGCTGTGTCGTATTTTGTGGAAATAACTGGAAGCAATCCTCCTTCGTTCTCAAAGGCCAGACAGTTTCAATTCTGTGAAATACCTTGGGTTTGGTAGCGTTGAGATCTCGACGTGGAGAGATTAAATTTGGATATTTCTTTATGATATTTTTTACTGTTTTCTAGATAAACATCAATGTTCATAATCGTAGACGATGGTTGTTGCCTTATTGATTATTGGTGCAATCAACCAATAGTCCAAAATGACTCAAGAAATCATACCCTAGGAGAGGTTTGATCGTTTCTGCAACGAGAAAGGTTCCTTCTGAGGTTATTCAATGCTAATGTGATTACAGCTTGAACGGCGCATTTAATTTCTATTCCGTTGGCTGCTACTATAGAAATGTTGGTCGAGTAAAAAAAGAACTGTTTTGGTATTACTGATACAGCATCTCTTGTTTCTACAACAAAATTCACGTTACTAGCCCCTAACCGTGTGGCTACTTCAAGAAGCGGCGACTATGCGGGAACTATCATGTTTCGCCGAATTAGTTTCTCTGATTTATATCTGATACAAGTGAATTGGGTTGTGAACTGTGTTGTGTTTGCACATTTTATTTGTTAGGCTGTAGTGGATCTAATAAGGCTGCTTGAATATTTAAGATTGTGCTGTAAATGAAATATGCAATATTCACAAACATATATTATAAGAAATGGCCAAATGGTAATGATATTCTATCACGACAAAAATATATGTTTGAAACAAAAGATTAAATTTTATATACACAAGTGACAATTTCTTTGTTTATAATGATGTGTGCAAAGGTATATTTTAGAGAAAATGTTCTTTGCTGTTTCGGAAATGTTCAATGTCTAAAAGTTGTCTGCTTTTGATTAATAGAAAAATCTTTTTAAGTTAAATTCAACTTTTTTAAAGATATTGAGAGAAAAGTTTGTTGTGTAAATTTTTCTAATCTCTCATAAAGGAAGTTTGTTTCTTTGGCAGCACATAATTCCCGTGTGTATCTTTCGCGTGTGTGAGTCTCAAATGCAACGAAAATTCGTTTGCTATTTCTATTTATAGTTTTCTTTACAACGAAATTGTCTCCAACGGGGCTTGGTAGCTGTTGCGAATTTTTCTGAGAAATGCGTGGGCGAATGTTGTAAGGAAAAATATATACACACCTTATAAAAACCCCAATACCAATCCTTTATATATACACCCTAAATCAAATCATCCCCAATCTATCTCTTTACATGTGCGTTTGTATATGCATAGTCTAGGGAATATTAAATAGATTGGGTTTCATTTCCTTATTGTAGTTCGCCTGATGAGGTTTGAATTTGGATTCTCATCAGACATGTACGACTTTGTGGATCGATATAGTTCCTCTATCAGATCTAGACATTCGGTAGATCGGGGCTTGGAAGGTGGTTTCTAATGGATGAGAAAAGGAAATCTCTATTAATGTGGCCTTATGCTGTTGTAATACCAACATGGAAGAGGTATGCAATTTCCTGGCGCTGTTTGATGACATATAGGTCATTATTACATACCGTACAAGAATAAAAGCCAAATTGAGTTGTGAGGAACTAAATTTCATAGAACGATGATTGCCTATTTAATAACAATATTAATTACTACTTTCGTTATAATGGATCCAATTGATATACCTCTCTATGCGTAAGAATCTTGAGAACTACATTTTTCTTTTCATAGTGAATTAGTACATGATATACCCCACTGTTTTCGGATGCACTTCTGAGTCTTGATTCCCTTTATGAAAGTGAGAAACTTGTATTTAAATCCATGGAAATGAAGAAGAAAAAACTATTTGCAAGCCAAATCTCGACAGGTCAACGAATAAAGAACTAATTTGAAACCAATTGTTCATGAATTCGCCAACAATACAAATATTAGCTGGAGTTGTAGAATAACTATAAAAATAGCAAACATCATAATATCCTACTGACCATTAGTGAATGTCATCTAGGCTTTAGGAAGATAAGCAATGGTTCTGAATAGGAGTGTCTCTTCCTGGGACCTTCAACTTGGACGGATGAGCCTTACAAAATATTCGGCCTTCAGCTGGAAAATATTGCTCGGAATTTCGGGAAAAGGGACGAGGCTGCAGTTTGTATGTGGTATCGGATGAAACATTCTTCCGAGACTACATACTAAGGGGAGGGATGAAGCAGGTTTGTGCGCCCTACTTTATTGACTCTGTGCTTCCCCTGTCATGTGCAGAACTAATTAAATTAGTCTATTTCAGTCTCCTGGGGTACCTCAAGGCTCTTTCCGTGTTTGCTATTAGCATTGTCATCTGCATATCTTATATTGTTGAGATTGTGGCTGCCAATGATGAATCCTGGTAGGATTTCCAGTTCTCTAAGAAGTGCCTCACTATAGGAGGAATAAATCTACCGTACTTTGTCGAACGCCTTTGTGTAGTTTATAAAATATGTGTACGTCCTTCTACATTTGTATTGTTCTTTCTGATAACATTCTGAGCATAAATATATGCGTTGAATGCGTTCGAAGAACAAACGCTACAGTGAGGACGCTTGATTCTCGAGATTCACGGAAGAAATTCAACGGTAAACTTGTTATTCATTATCCTCTACATTGATCTATCCCTTTAGCCTTCATTCAATCAATATCAGAAAGACTTACATGTGTTATTTTAACAGTGGAGTAATGGATAGCGGCTCGGATTGAGAAATCGGAGAGCCGAGTTCGAATTCCAGTCGATTCCATTACATTCATTTACGTGCTAATACCCTTGGGAAAGGTATGAATCCCCCTCTTCCTCCTCCCACCAGCTATGGGTAAATAGCAGGACAGACCGGGTTCTATAGATTTGGATGGCAACTGGTCTACTGCAGGAAAAATCTGCCTCGTCAGTCATGTATCAAAAGATACATGAATCGCCTAAGCGTGTATCACGCATGGCACATAACTGACTGACTGTTTATGTAGAATTATAAACCAACATTTTAATCAAATAGCCCTAGACCTGACTTCATTTTTCTGACTACCAGTTTTAGGTTAATCTAAATAACTTTAACGAAGATTAAATTTCAGCATCTGTTTTATTTTGCATTGTTTACTTTCGTTTCTTTTGTCACACCGTAACAATATATATAAGGTAAAAATCCATTGGTATATAATCCAAGTGGATCCTAGTAATGTAAAAATTAGAACTGATTCTCAAACAAGCTCCACGTATTTAATTTATACAGGGCAATATAATAAATGATCAAACAAAATGTATGAGATCAAAGGATTTGATTGATTTATTAGTATTCCACAGTCGGAATGTCGGCAACTAAACCGGCTACTCCACTCCATGTTCTAGCGAGTGAGGAGGTTTGTTGGCGAGCCAGTGGAACGAAAAATAAGTCCTAACAAAGGGCGGAAGAACTTTCGATGAGTCAACGCCCAACTAACTATACAGTGAGGCAATTTTGAGAGAACTGGAAATCCTACTAGGATTCATCATTGGCAGCCACAATCTTAACAATATAAGATACGCAGATGACACAATGCTGATGGCAGACACGGAAAAAGAAATTACAAAACCTCCTACAGAAGACAGCAAAGGAGAGCGAGAAAGGACTATACATAAACTACAAAAAGACAGAATGCATGGTCATCAGCAAAAAGATGAGCCCGAAATGCGATTTACGGGTCAAGGACACAAAAATCAAGCAGGTGCGGAAATTTAAAGTATTCTGACGGAGGACGGTAAGTGTGATGCTGAGATCCGAAGACGTATTACGATGGCCAAAGACGTATTCCAAAAGCTAGGCAGAGTATTACAAGACAGGAGGATTTCGTTGGTAACAAAGAAAAGAGTGCTGAACTGCTATGTGATATCTGTCCTCCTTTACGGCAGTGAATGTTGGACGATCTCCTTAAAGATGAAGAAGGGAATCTAGGCAACAGAGATATAGTTCTACAAAGGGATGATAAAGATGCTATGGACCGAACATCTGAGAAACGATGAGGTTATAGAGAGGTTGAAAACGAGGGGAAAACATCAGGAAGAGGCAGATGAAATTTCTGGGATACGTAACGAGAAAGAAAGGCTTGGAGAATCTGATACTTACAGGCCGGATAGAGGGAAAGAGAGACAAGAAAAAGCAATGTGTTGCATACTTAGCGGGCTTAAGTGGATGGCAGAACAGTCTGGGAGAATTAGAAAAAGGACAAAACTTATTGAGAACTACAAGGGATAGGGGGAAGTGGAGCGCTATGATCGCCTACGTCCTGAAGGGACACTGCACATAAAAAGAAGAATAGACGGTACGACTATTCCTAAATCAAATGTATTCGCTAAATGAGTGTAACGGCGGCTTCTGGAAAGAAGACGCTAAGAAATCTTTTTCAGCTTTGAGAAGTGTATACGATGAGACAGAGTGAGACACAGACCCATTGTTTATCCCGAGCCGAGTGCTGCTCCTCGCGTGAGTGTCGACATGCTCTAAGTTTTCCGACCTAGCTGTTGTTTCCGAAGGTATTATATCGTATGTTATTAATGGTGTGGGGGTCAAGATCATCTGATAGATGAGCTCGGTTTTAAGGAGTTTCGATCTCTGTGGCCTTCGGTGCCCGCGTTGATGTATCTCAATAACGACGAGGCATCACTCATCTGGATGGTGTTTCCATATGCCATCTAGATGAATAAAAAGCTCTCTGCAGTGGGGCTGGTATTCACGCTAGAAAGCGTGTGTTGTGGCGATTGGGAGTACAGTGACCTACATCCTTCACTGTAGCGTCGTATGGCAGTTGTGCAAGCTAGATGAAGAATAAAGGGTCCGCATGCTAGACGGAAAGTTTTGTTTTTACCCTCGTAATCAAGTTCCATCTGTATTAATATTTGCCGCAGCTGAATAGGAACTTGTCGCAGTGTGTCCAATCACCACTCCCACCTTTTCTTAAATAACCCCGGATATGCCTGCTGGTAGAGAAAGGTCACGACCCTTGTGTGCTAAAAATAGCAACGACATCCTTTCAAACTGACAGAAACACACAAAACTCAATTTTCGCCACTAAACAAAAATAAAAGACCTTTAATTTCGAACCGAAATTAATTTAAATACAGTCAACAAACACCAAACACACTTTTGACTGTAATTAATACGGCCCAAAATTAATTATATTCATTTACTTGTTTAACGTCACCGCGTCTCTTGTATGAACCGTCATATCTAGGTGCCCGAGACTTCGCAATGGATTTTAGCCGGCCAGGGAGCAGGGAGCCTTCCTGAATCGCGACTTTGACGCGCCCAGTCAAATCGACCGAGCCCAGCAGGTGACAGGACCCAGCATCAGCAGAAGCAGTTGTTCAAACAGTCCTTTTCAGGGCTAACTTCTGAAAGTCATTTGATCACCACTCTTCGAGGCTCCACTCACTTCACTCTCTGCTACTGCTTGTCTTCTGAGACACCAGCCCACTCCTGCAGTTTCCAGCTCACTCCTGCCACGCTTCACTGACGTCCAAAGCGTAAGGTAAGGACGACAGCGGACAACCCTGTCGGACCGACAGAGACAACGCATAAGCGCACGACCGCTTCCCGTTCACCTGTACCACTGCACTGGGGGTGCTATACAGAAGGCTGATCCACTTTCTGAAGTCGGGTTCTAATCCGGCGACCTGTAGGACAGCAGCCAGATACTGATGGTCTACCCTGTTAAATACCCTTGCACTGATCCAAACTTCGTCCGGCTTTTTCTTTCTTTCTTTATACCCTTTGAGCCTTCTTCGTTTTCCTCATTCCTCCCTCTCTTCAATGAGGAAGACCGAGGTGGAGGCATTTCCTCTACTTCCATGATTAAATCCAACTCTGGAAGTAACAGCATACAGTAACCACCTGATGCTACCCTGCAACCTGCTCTACAGTAGTTGACTCCTTCTGCTGCTTCTGTTCAGACTGTTTTTGCTGCAGCTGCTCAGACTTCCACTGTTGCTGGTGTTTTTCCTGCTTTTGCATCTGCTCTGTCCGCTGGTCCACCTACGACGCCGTCTGCTGCTGCTGCCTTTGGTAGACTGCTGCTCTCCCTGTGGCGCTTTTATTTTCTTGTCACCTGCTTCTTACGTGAGACACCCTTCTTTGACGAGACGTCCTGCTGAGGCGGGGGAGGAGGAGATGAGAGCCAGAAGACTTCTTACCTTTTTTCACTACGTTTGTCCATTGGAGCTACTGGGGGTTTGGCTGGCCTTTTCTTCCTCCACTGTTTCTTTAGCTACTTCTCCTGCTGATTTTGTTGGTGTGGCTGATGTTGATTGCGTCAGGTCTTTCCTGAGACATAGATACGTGCCCTGCAGCACCGCAGGCTCAACAGTTAGGACGTTGGCCTTCAACAACAACAAAGAAGTTGTGTCCCCGGCATGTTAGAATATCGGGGATATTCCGATATATCGGAAAAATTCTTGTGGATCAAAGTGACTTGCAAAACATAGTCCCCAGCAACAATGCCCGTTTTCCCGGTTACTGCTGCTACCTCTGCTACTTGACCGAATTGGGGGAAGAAAGCCCCCAAGCGCTCCACCATGATGTGGACCCCATGAAGGGTGATCTTGGTACGCCTTGTACCAATGTACTTCGTTTGGAGACCTACTGTTTTAGTAGTCAATATGCTCCCGGTCATTTTTTTTGTCTCCTCTACATTTGCTAGCAGGGTGTTCCAGATAGCGTTTGACCTTTTCGCCAAAACTTTCGGTAATATTTGGAGGCTTTTCAAAAGCCTTCCTCCTTGATGTTCCTACTGAAACCAATAAACCGCCATGTTGATACGTCAGTCATCAGCAGTGAAATTGTTCGAGGTGCAATAGCTTCGAACGCCTCTGGAATGGTAATTAATTCATTCCCGTTTTATAAATTCGGTATACTTTTTTTGTAGAGCCTCGTACTGTCCCGGTGTTTTTTCTTGGGTTTATTTGCAGCCCATGCCGAAGGTGCGTGTGGGGCTGAAGCAGTTTGCTGTGAGGGGGCGACTCAGCCATCGTGCCCCCCCCCAAACCGAACGACGATGACAAGACAAATTCAGAACAACCGAAAAAACAATAAATTAACAGCAACTAAAATAGTACAAATGAAAAACTTGACTTACAGAATACTTGATTTTCATATCAAACAATAGTACAACAGTTCCAAATAGTAATTCGGGTAGCAAGCTAGTAATTCCTAAAGCAAGTCACAGGTATATCCTGTGCACACTATATATATCTACAGATATAGTCAGTTTAAAATAGACAATAGGAAGAGTGGGACATTCCATTACAACAAAATGCTTCACTAATAGTGATGCATCACTCACCTAGCTGACAATTAGTAATGCGCTCTGGGTTGCCAAAAAGTTTTTCGTATTGGGACTTGTTGATTCACAAGTATGAATCTTTCGAGCACACTGTCTTCCACGCAAGATTATTGAAGGCTACATGGTTCATATGCTGCACGACAATTCTGCTTGTAGCAATGTGAGCTCCTTGTTGGACAGGAGGAAGCACTATCATACACTGATATCCTCAAGGACACATGGCTCAGGGGATAAAAGCGTTGCCCAAAAAGTGTTGTGAGTTCAATACCTGGCGACTGCAGAAGTGAACAAAACTAGGAAAGTTGAGTTAAAAGATACATCCAGAAGTGGCATGGCACGTGGAGTTAAAACAATCTATCCCGATGGACGAAATAAAAGGTTCAGTTCAAAATTCTAATGACCTGAAGAAGGCTGGAGTGTACAATGTCCGAAACGTCTTTAATATGGCAACAAAGATGAGGTTGACAGTCTGAACAATGTAAATAACAAATGCTTATAATTTGTTTTCTTTGAATATCCACGTTCAGAAAATTATGTTATTAGCTAGGTCGACTAGATAAATTAGATAAATGTGTATTTTAAAAAACTTAATTGCATAGCACTTTCAAGAAAAACAATTTATTCAAAACTAAAGTTCAACTAAAATATGTTACAATAATAAGGAAAATGTTCATTGTATAATATATTGAAATAATTTTTGAAAAAACAACAAATACTGAAAGATATAATTTTATTAAACAGAAAGTAATAAGATGTCTCCAACCATGCAACAATGTTGAAACACTTGTATATTCATATTTTATTTGAAAGTTAACAATTTATGCATGTTTGATTATTGGGAAATATTTTCAATATACACTTTTTTTCTGAAACTATAGAAACATTCATATTAACTAAATGGAAATTTCACAAAAAATGAGGTAGTTTTATACATAGTTTGGGAAAATTATACATACATACACACGCACATAAAAAATAGAATCTTTGAAATAAATAAATCCAGAAGTGTTATTTATATTACCAGAGTAATTAATACTGAGGTTATTTCCATCTTAATTTGATCAAGGCTAATTCCAGTTTTTGTATTATTGATGGAAATTGCAATTCTGTGCTGCCCAAGATACAGGATCACTTATGTAAGTTTATTAATTTTATTTATGAAAAAGCAGAATGGAGACCTCATACTAATAACTACTCTAGTCAAAATCACTTTGTAATCTCAATTTAGATGGTTTTACAAGACTGGGTGTAAAGACTGTCTCATAAAATAAAACCTTATTTAATTCAGAAGTAAATAATACTGAACAATAAAAATACTTTCAATGGAAAATGGGCAAGAAAACTTATGAAAATTAATTTTCTTTAGAATTTATGAAAAAAAATCTAAAGAATGTGAGAAATATTGTTTTTAATTGTAAATTATTTTTTCACTTTCCGTAATAGGAAAATCAAAAAATAATTGAAAAGACAAGGAGCTAATGGTATAATTATTCTCAAATGAGAAGCTTACATTTTTATGTCTTACTTTACATCAAGTAATTTTAAGGGTAACAAAATGTTGGCCAACCATTTTGGAAAATATTTGATAACTGATTGAAATAATACAATGAATTTGAATCATTAAAAACTGCTATTAGGAGGCTGTCATAATGCACTGTTAAAAAATATCTAATAATTGTGTCTAACTTGGGAACAGCAGTTATTTTATTTTTGACATGGTTGTATTAAAGAAAGCATCTAAGATTCTTAATTAGAAGAATGTTGCATTAGCATTATCCAAATAATCACTGATCCTAATCATTTTTCTCCCATGCTTTGGGATCCAATTGTACCATAACAACAAGAATTCATACAATATAACAGACTGTAAACTAAATTTTCTCAAAATTCATAAAGAATTGAAGAAGCATGCAACTCAGTTCAAAATTTATTTGTTCTTGGGAATGTGCTGTCATCATACTATGTGCATATTATCATGTCTAACTGAATGTAGTTTGTACATTGTAACCAATTTAGATATTATGCTGTTAGTTTTTAATTATGAAAAAGTAAGAACTCTGGTATTTATTGAGAATTAAGAAATTTTAAGTAATATTTTGCTAAAATGTTTTCACCAGTAAGCTGACAAATTATTGTTGAGAATCTTTTGAAAGAAAATCAAAATTTCTTTATAATTTTTCTATATTGAAGTATAAATATGAACAGACATGAGAGACAACTTTAAAGTTGATTTCAAAGAACAACAGTTCCTTAGACTTGTTTTTATATTTTTAGATAATACAATTAAATCTCAAGCTGATTTGTTTAATGATAATATAAAAAAGTTTTCAAACCTTCCTGAGTATCTTGTTTTAATAAAAAAATAAAAACAAAAGAATGAATTCCTTTACTAAAGTCTGAAAATGGTTTCTACTTTAGAAAATTTGACAATGAAATCAAAAATGTTTCACAGACAAATTGAAGGATTTATAACACCTGAAGTTTATAAAGACGACCATTGAGATTATGGTTTAGACTTCACTTTGAATAAAGAGCATGTAGTTAAAGTTTAACAAAATGATAAGAAACCTTTCAACTTCCAGATTATTAACATGCATTTGAGTAGACAAAGTTTATACAAGAGAGAAAATTAAAAAAAAAAATTGTTCTCCATTTTATCATCCATGCTTTTCTTAATCATCTGCGGTCAATTCATTGATTGTGAAAATAACAAAATATTACATTAAAATGTTTTTGTTCAATTTACTTCCCCAAATCTGAACAAATGAACAAACATTAGAATTTGTTTTGGTATATCTTTTTGGTTAAGCAAAGAACTTTTCAGCACCCCAGCAATACTTATCACAAGAAAATTTGAATTTATATAAATAAAAAAACCTTCAATCCTGATTTTTTAATACACTGTAAAAGGGGGTTTATATAAACAGGCCTACAGATTATTACATAATTCAAAGATAAAAACTAATTTTTTTTTCAAAATGTGCCTGAAAGGCATGAATCCATCTGTTTTCCTTTCAGCTATATATTAATTAGTAGGACTTGTATCATTATATTAAAAAAAATTCTTACAATCTTAAAATATGTTCTGTTTTTCATATGGGATCAAATCTAATAGATACTATATTTGGTGAAGAAATTCTAAATATAAAAACCTGTTTTTAATTTTTCATTTAAGCTGTTGTATTGATTATAGTTTAGTAATTTTTTATCATAAGGGAGGAAAAAGATATATAAGCAGTTTTTGTGAGTGATTTTTACCTTTGAAAAATAATTTTGGCTAATTCTGTTGAAAGTTTCCAGATGGGATACTAACTTGAAGAAGTGCACTGGTCAAATAAATCATACAAAATATTTGATATCTTTATTGAATTTATTAATGACTACCAATTAGTTTAAATATTAATTCAATTACCACTCATTAATCATTTTCTTATAACTTATATTTATTTGTAAACATGGCACTAAAAAAACTAAAACTAAAAATGAAAGTTGTTCCAATGACCCTCTTCATAAAAGAGTGAAAGAAATAGCTTTAGTCAAAGTAATTTAAAATGTGAATTGATTTTCCAAAATTATTTATAAATGAAGTAATAAAATACCAATTTATTTTCAACAAATAAACGTTAATTTTTCTACATTAAATAACAATATTATTTTTCTGTTATTTTTTTTAATATTCAGTGACTTTGCCATAAAAGAATGTAAAGAAAGTTTTTATAAATTTTATCTTTACAATAATTATTTATGAATTTGGTTATACTTTGACAAATATATTTCATTATAGTGAATAATGCCACTAGAGTTGTCAAACACCAGATATTTTTAATTCTGAAATATAATAGGAGTCTTTTTTGCAATATGTCATAGCCAAATATTGCTATGGTAGGGGTTATTGTTTAATGATAGATGTATTTCATAAATTTTTCTAACAAGTTTGGGAACAAATCTCTGCTGACTGTAATTGCCTTTGCTGAGAAGTATGGGAAATAGATCTCTCGTTTCCGTAAGGCTCCACCTTTTATAATGGCCATTGCAGCGTCCTCAGGAAGTGCTGGTTTCACAATATCCAATATATTCCCTCTTTCAAACTCTTTCAGTTTGCTCACTGCATTGTCAGTACCTGAAAGAAAAAAAATATCATCTATATTAAGTTTAGAATGAGGAATTTCATGAGAAAGTACAAATTTATCCTTGCTTACAAACATTCAAAACTTTCAAGGATATAAAACAAAAACCCTTCTCTCTAAATTCAAATTTTGTACACCATATCTATTTTGAAGTTCAGCTGCTTTGCAATAATAATATCATTAGGGTAAATGTTCAACATCAATTTATAAACACAACATAGTTGCCTATGTTATCTCTCTTTTGTCAATGTGTTATTCATGATTATATGTGGCTGTCACAAATATGACCCAAATGAACCTACTCTGGTAGGTTGTCACAAATATGACCCAAATGAACCTACTCTGGTAGGTTGTCACAAATATGACCCAAATGAACCTACTCTGGTAGGTTGTCACAAATATGACCCAAATGAACCTACTCTGGTAGGTTGTCACAAATATGACCCAAATGAACCTACTCTGGTAGTTGGAAAGTTTCTATATATCACTTTATAATCTCTAGTTTTTCCTTTCATAAGAGAAATTATTGAAATGTTGGTGTGTGGTCTCACTATTTATTCATTTGAAATCACCAATGAATACTATCCTGTTCAATAGATGTCACTTGACAATGCATTTAAACTTTTAAGGATTGGAATTGACAGGAAAGCAGGATGCTGGAAGAATTCCACAAGTGAGAAATGTGAGAGAAGAAACTATTAGCATAGAACTTACGGTTCCAACTGGTTATTTCAACAGTGAAATTATAAGATCTAGCTGGACTGAACTTAAACTTGTGAAATAGAGGTATCAAAGAGGATGTCTTATCAGAACAATTACCATGGAAATGTACAGATAAACTACTTTACATTTGTGAGAAAATAACTGAAGCTGAGATGCTAGGTCTTGAGCAGTAATGTTGCAGATACTTTAGCTTTTGTCAAGAATCTATAGATATATGGCAAAGGCATCAGACCAGATTTAGCAGATGATTCAAAATAATTGTTCCACATCATGCCAATGGAAAACATGACACCAACAAGTTCCAGAGGTTAGCATCAGCCATACCGACCAAAGTTAAAAAGGTTCTTTAAGATTATTAATAGAGAGCAGTTTCATTTTAGAGGCATTAAAATTAACAAGTTCCTTTGTACCCCTGTTAAGAATAGATTGAAAGTACTTTTCAAGATCAACTGCCAATTTTATTGAACATATAAGGCTCACTACTATTAAAGCAGGAATAAATGATTGTGTTAACAGTACAGATATCTGATGGCATTGAGAAGTAGGTCCAAGTTTAATATGAGGCAAGCTTCTCATCAAAGTGGTTGAAAAAATAACTTCAGTAGTGTTTCTATTCCTGTTTCAGAGTGCCTCTGGAGCTGAGTGGATAACCCAATGCCAGTCTATATTTATATAGGTATATAATACTTACATTTATATCAATACAGATATAAATATGTGAAAAAGTAAAAAATATCTTTTTTCAGAAAAGCTTTACCTTGTTGAGATTCACTAGAAACTTATCCTCATAGGAATGTTAGACAAATTCAGTTATGTCTGATAATTAATTGTGACTTTATAAAAATAAATATGGGAGTGTTATTGAAAAATATTTGAAAACAAAATTTAAAAAGAAATTTCTACAAATTTTCATTACAAAATACTTTTTTCATAAATGATTTCAAAACTTAATGAAATTGTACAAAAATCTAACTTAAATTTTATAATTAGCTATATTTTAAAATCTTGCTACATTCTGCATCTTGATCAATTCACATAAAAATGGAGGAAATTTTCAATAACTAAATTATAATAATATATTATATACTATTACATTTAGCATGAAATTCATTTACTATGTCAGTCAAACTCATTTCATCTGTAATTTCTTTGTGGTTATAAAGAATGGCAATGCATTAAATTATACAGGATGTACCAGACATGTTTTGATCATCTTCACAGCAAAGAAAAATCATCTGCAATGTCTGTGGAAGTTGGATTCATTAATCTGCATATCATTTGAGTGCTAAGGATCAAGACAAGAGAGAGGAAACTGCTTTATATTTGCTTTATTTAAAATGCATCAAAACATTCAGATTTTTCTCTTTCAAACATTGCACAAAGATAAGATCAGAGTCAAAAGTGAGCAACTCTCTTCATCAAAATTTGGAGAAAGGTGAGTGAGAGGTTATCACCTCTCGTGGTCATTGGATGCTACTTAGGGAGTCAACCCAGTCAGTGTTTATGGTAATTTAGGACAGTTTGTCTTTTTAGTTTTGCCTTTTTGGGAGCATTGTTTCATTGCACATAGACTCCCACTTTTTTGTCCTCCATTTTTATTTCTATTTCCCATCCCTTCCCCTATTAAGTGACAGATTTCTTAGTTCTCTGATGAGTATAAGACATTTTGAGAATTGTTATGGAGGAGGCTTGTATTTGTACTAAGTCAGTCCTAAAATAGGTTCAATGTACAAACCGTTAGGAACTTGATATAATAGATAATGACGCAGAGAAATCTAGTTGTGGTTGCTGATACTTTAGTATCTGACTAACGGTCGTCCGGCATCGACTGACTGACCGAAACCCCTGAGCGACTGCTACTACTCCTACTTATTATAAGTGGGAGAGTCTATTAACAATTGAATAGGTGTGTTCCACTATAACAAGAATACAGACAAACCTCTCATCTACAGAGCCCCACCCCCCTATCAACAGGCTTTGGATGAAACAAACAAAATCTGCAGGCAAAAAAAAAAAAAGTTATGCAGGAAAAAAAAATTCCAAATCGTCAGCAATGTATTTCAAAATGTGCAGGCTTAGCAGAATGAGTCATATTAGTTCTCAAAGTAGCCACTTGGCAGCAGTGGCTGGTCTTTCAATTGTAAACAAAGACGGGTGTACTGTATATAAAGTATGATATGCATGAGAAAGTAGTTGTGAGAAATCTATTATTTTTGTTATTTTGATTAATATATCTACATTAAGTATATATTTATTTATGCAATATATACATGTATATAGTATTTACATTATGATTATAACTACCGGTAGTTACTATAATGGTTTTATAACTCAAAAATAATCCCTTCCCATCTAGAGAGAATCGGCTTTAATGGACCACCCATCCCTTCTCATTGATCCTTCGATTAGAGGTTTGTCTGCATATATATATATATATATATATATATATATATCTTTAAAGAAAGTAGACATCATATCTAAGGCACCTTTCGGTCAACACTTTGTCAAAGATATTCGTTGGTAATATTTGATATAAATGAATATAAAAAGACAATAAAGTGAATGAGGAGGGAAGGGTGGAATTTGATTAAAAGCCAAATTTTAATTATATAAATTAAAATCAAATAAGGGATATATATATATATATATATATATATATATATATATATATATATATATATGAGGCACGGTGTGGTAATGGATATCGGCTTAGATTGTGGAATCGTTGAGCCGAGTTCAAATCCAGGTTGAACCCATTACATTCACTTACGTGCTAATACCCTTGGGAAAGGTGTGAATCCTCTTCTTCTCCCTCCAGCTATGGGTAAAATAGCAGGACAGACTGGGTTCTATAGCCTTGAATGACAACTGGTCTAGAAGAAGGACAACTCTGAATTCAAAACCTGAGGGGGGTTGTTTGGAAACCTTGTGGCACGTAGTGCACCAGGTTTCTGTATTCAGCCCTTCAAAAAGTGTGAATGGTCCTGCACGAAGCCTTCACCACTATAATCAAATCTCATGTGCCGGTGTCGGGCTGTCGGTTTCCTGGAAACTGATTTGCTTGAACCTCATACGTCAAACCCGACGAGAGAATCGATTTTTTTTTTTTTAGATATATATATAATTGTTTTTCTCCCATTGAGTCTTGCACTGTTTTATCCAGTAAACTGAGATTTTCTGCCACATGTAGTTTTTTGTGTGTGTGGGGGGGGATCAAGTACTAATACTGTTTTGTTTAGTTATTTGAGGATATTTAGCCCCTCTCTCCACAAAATTGTACAATTAAAAGTTAGGATTTTGATTGAGTAAATGAAGTATTCTTGGTGACTGTGGTGCAATTATTAAGAGTAAATGATGTTATGTTAAATGGAAAATTATATGTGCAGATGAGTCAGTGTGTGAGATGAGATAGGTTAAGTGAAAACTAGAGAAGACAAGACTTCTCCATCTTTTAGGCTTTATTGAAAAACCAGGGAGGCTGCAGAAATTGTAAACTCCAAGGATATATGAATATACTGCTATTAGAACAAAAACAAAACTTTTTCTTCCTAGTTAATCACTACTTGTATGAACATAATGAACTATAGAAGACTTGAAGATACAATTCCTTAATGGCCATTTAAAACCTCTAATCTTATAGTTATTTAAAACTTCTAACCTTATAGTGACAAATAATAATTCACCTCCTAGAACAAAATTAAATAGGGCAAATATCATTTACAAATTTAAATGCCCATTAAGGAATTGTATTCCTAATCAGTCAAAATTCGTAAATAAATATATAGGCTACACTACAAGATGTTTGATACGCAGAATCACTTTACACCTTTCTGACAATAGCTCAATTAGATCTCATTTAAAAAGTCATGGACTAGTGGACACTATTCGTAACATACTTGTTGATGACACTAATATCATCTACATGCAAAAAAAAGTTAAAAATAATGGAAGCCTTACTAATAAAAAGAAAAAAAAACAACACTTAATAATATTAACGTTGAAAATGGACAAATTATCTTGATCATGTTTTGAAAAATGAAAACATTTTAGAAAAGACACATACAACAAACTATTTCTTATTTTAACAGTTAAAATATTCAATCCTTGAAAATGGCTAAGGGTATAGCTGAAAGCGTCCAGATAAAAAGAACATTCGGACCGTTTTTATATAATTTATCATCTGAAAAGAAAAAAATTATTAGATTGCATGAAAAATTGTATAAAAAAATAAAAGCACCTTGCCCATCATTTTCAATGAAATGTGTATATATATATATATATATATATATATACACACATCAGTTTGTGTACTGGTACAAAATTTGTTTGCCTTAAAACATTAGCAAAATGTATTTATGATAAATTAGTGGCTAGTTTAAACAAACGATTCCGTTTAAATCCAAAGTTTTTACCAATTAAGAATGTTATAAATTTCATAAAAGGAAACAAGAAAATAGAAATTATATTACAATTTATTGCTACTATTTTAATGCACTTATTTTAGTTTCTATCGGTCACTAAAAATTTAGCAAAATCCATCTAAAAATATAAAATTTGTTTACTGTTACAAAAAATGCACAGGTGTGGAAATTGCAGCAATCTATGAAAATATACATGCTCTTTACACATGTTCATTTAATAGACAACAATATTGTAAATATCAAAAATTAAAAATACAAAAAACTTTAAAAATTCCTAAAATGAAGTCCTCATAGATTCCTCAGTCTACATAATAATGCTTCCCAAATGAATGACATTTTAGACATTTATTGTCTATTATAGCGTAAACAAAATTTCAAACCTGTTATAAACTTTGTTAATTCACTAGTTAAAGAACGTTTCTCTGATATCTAACTTGAAACTTTGAGGAGGAGTAACCTAGGTTACAACAGTTATTGCCTGATGGACAGTAATTTCTTTTTCATTGCTGTATTCATTTTCTAACATTGAGCTTTAATGAGAAGAGGCAGGAAGTACTTACCAACTAATCCAATAACACATAATGTTATAGAGACATCACATTTCTTTAACTCAAGTTCAAGGCGAAGACCACTGAAGAAGCCATCCAAAGCAAATTTAGTGGCTGAATAGGCAGACACATATGGTTGAGCAAATTTCCCTATTAAAAAACAAAAGTCAAAGTTAAAGATTTTGTTAGAATTGTTTAAAATGAAAATCTTGTATTAATTTGAAATTAGGATTTTCAGTTGTAATCACATTTATATGGGTCATGTACTGCTAAATTTGATTGCTAGATTTAAAAACATCTGTTGTGGCTGTTAACAAAAAAACTATATACATAACTATGTTTCCAATGCCTATTACATAAAAATGAATAAGGCTAATTGCAATAACGCGGATTAAGTTGAGCACATAACTGCAAAAGCTTTACTGACACAAAGACATAAGGCCATTATTATGGTCATAAATATAGACATGTTTCTTTCAGAAAAATTTCTACAAAAATTAGTAATAATATATCAGCAATATATAGATGAGGAGTTGGACATTATAACATTTCTTAAAGTTAACCTTGTATTAACTGGTTTGCACTGAGTTATAAAATGATCCATGCTGTGTTGAAAATCATATTTTAGGCAACATATTACATTTTTCTAACTGGTTTTATTGTCAAAACTAATAAACAAAGTTCCTATTAACACCTCCCAATGTCATGTGAATTTACTTTTAGACATATATATTTCTTGATATACTATGGTAAGACTTTTAACTTTATATATACACTCAGTGATGGGATTCAGAATGTTAGTATGAACTTGTTCTTGGAATTTTATGAGCTCAGTGAACCCATTGCTAGCTGCAAACAAGCTGCTAATTTTGTCTGCAAATTATAGTCACCTAATTGGTTGAGGGTGTAAATTCAGGTGATTGAATAAAGGTTAATACACAATTGCAGGGGAGGTAGGCAAGATTTTTTTTCTGGCAAATGTGGATGAAACACAGCTAAGTTTAGAGTATGATGCTAATGAAAATTCTGCTCCTGATGCCATGAAAACTAGAGGTGAATTCATTGAAGCATTAGCTCTTTTAGACTGCTGGAGTATGAAATAGCATGAGAACTTCAAAGAAAAGTACAATGAGTTGATTATTCACAGTAAAAAAGACTGGTGAGATCTATGTGCCAGATTTTATTCTGAATCCATAAATGTGAAAGGAATTCACAAATCAATGGCATGGGTCTGCTGCAGTATTGAACCTTCAGGAAGGGGTAAAATGATTCAGCAAGCTTCTTTAAGAAAAATAATGAATATGCATTTCTCATCAAGGGTTCACAGTGTCTTATGTGCCTACAAGATTGTGCTGATGTTGCAATTACAAAAGTCATGGATAAATTGAACAAGTATATAGACTCTACTGATAGCGTTTTCAATACAGTCTATAGTTTAACAAAGAGAAGCCATCCATTTTCTGATGTTGAAGATGAGATTCAGCTTCAAATGAAAAATGGATTAGACTTGAGTATTGAACTTCATTCTTGAAAAACTGCTGTGAAAATAGATTTAGATTTGAGATGTCACTCCTTTTTTAAACATGACTTAGAAAAAAATCACAGTGTTGATGACAAAAGAGTGAGGAAAAAAAAAGTTGAAGACTGTGATGCCTATTTGGAAATTTTTAAAATAAAAGACCATGAATAAAAGATTTTAAAGCATTTCTTTTAATTATTTTTCCTTTTAAAATGATAATATGCAATGTAATGCAGATTAATTTTGGTATTTTTGAATATGCACAAGACAAATTTGCTTTATTCCTAAATTATATCTATATAGTAAAGTATAGAATATAAAAAAATAGTGGAACCAATTGCTGTTGAGACATGTTGGTGAGAGAATCTGTTCTTAAAACTTTTGAATCCCACCACTGTATATACTGATATGTTATGTCATGGGATAGCCGTTTGTAAAGACAATGGTGTGTGATATCATCATAACTTGACATCATGGAAATGCTCAGTCCTAAATCAGTTGTGCTCTTCATAACCGATGAGTCACTGTAAACACTGGCTTGGCAAGACAACATAAATTATTGGGGTTCAAACAGGACAAGATAGTGGATGCCATTTCATTTCTGAAATTATGGGGACATTTGACATCCCTCAATCTATGGTGCCACATGTTTATTGGAAAGATCTCATCAAAGATATTATCACCAACTGCAGACAGCACAGTGGCCAGCCAGGGTTTCAGCCCTCTTTAAATTCTATGAGATATGGGAGAAGATTCACCAGAGTGTCCTTGTTAATATCCTGTCACAGCATCTTACATCATTAATTGAATCCTGGAGACCTGTAAATGTATAGTCTGATGAAACACGGTTCTCATAGTTCCAGTCAAATAGGGTTCAAAAGTGACACAGACGCCTTGAGACTATTTGCCAAAAAAGCACCATAAAGGCTGGTGGTCATTTCATAACAGTGCAGGGAGATTTTCATATTGAATTGGTTTTGTTTGCTGATCTTGTGACTTTTATGACCATTTGGATTGATTCATGGACTGTATTACTTGTAACTAAACTAACAATAGCAGTGAACAAAACAACTCACTTCTGTCCACATAAACTAAGGAAAGCTTCAAGGTACAACATTGAAGCCCTTAAAAATGAAAAGGGTACTTTTAAAATTTAGTAATAAATTAGTCCAAATTGATGTCAGACGAATCTAATAATGTTTTCATATCGTTAGCTGACACAAGTAAGATCACCTCCAAGAAGACTTAGAAGAGAAAAATACATCAATGGGATAATAAACTTGAATTGAAAAAATATTGGTAAGAAAGAAAAACTGAAGAGGTAAAAAATGGAAGGAAAAATACCAAACCACAAAGAAAATAAAAATATCCTGTATATACTTATGTAATGTGCAATGTTTATTTTAAATACAGCTGTACTTTTTAACTACAGTAAATGGATATATACTTTGGTCAATTGTGTTGTCAGGGCCAACAGTACATATGCTAATTTTATATCTTGTGTACAATATGATCCTCTTAAAATTAGCTCTGCAAAAGTCACATGATACACAAGTATATATGGTAGTTGATTCTTTGAGAAACCATTATCTCTGGAAAATTGGAAATGAAATTAATGAAGGTAAGCAGTATAGATAATGTGTTAAGGTGTTAAAATGTGAAGAAAAAAATTACAATATCATAAAATTTAACCACCAAAGAAAAAAATGTCCTGATCTCAAAAATCATTTTGAATCACATTTCAACCCTGACAAAACTAAACTTAAGATGCTCACAGAAATAAAACACATATCAATATTTATCCAACCATTACAATGTCCATTCCCAAATAAAGACAATAACAAACCTACTGATGAGGAAATTAACAAAGCTAATAAAAATAATAAAGCATAATTTGACATTGAAGCTGAATTTTTGAAAATAAATGAACTTCTCCATGAATTCAATAACAAGTTTCTCTATTTTATGAAAGATGTTTAGAATCAGAAATGCCCCTCCCAAAAGTGGGATCTATCATGCATTAATGTGTTATGAAAACAGAAAAGAAAACCCTCACATATACAGAAGTATCTGAATTGGATCCATCATGGTGAAAGTATTAATGAACATTATATTAACCAGACTCATTGTTTTACAGAAGTCAACTCCTCACAACCCAGTTTGGTTTTCATTCAGGTAAGGGATGCAACGATGGCATTTATATAATAAAACAACTCCAAGAATTTGCTTACCTCTCTAATAGGAAACTGTATACATGTTTTGTTTAGCTCATAGCAGTATATGACCACATCAATAGGGACTTCCTCTTCTCATCCATTAAAACCTTCTTTCTAAACTCCAAATCCATTGAATGCACCAAACTAATAGAGGAACTATAGCAATCTACAGTATCTTCCATGTCTGGTAAGGACCCTAAATACAGAAACATTTTAGACCTCATCAGGAGTACAAGGAGGAAATGAGAGCCCCAGCCTATTTAATCTTTTCCTAGACTATAACCGTAAACACAGATGTGATGAGGTTAGCAATGGGCTCACCATTATCACCAGCAATGGCAAACATATACATAGAATACTTTGAATAAATGGCATTAGAATGCACATCACTAAAGCTGACCCAATGGCTGACATATATAGAAGACATATTCATACTCCAGGAAGAGATCCAACTACTACTGGACCATGTAAATTCAATAAGATCATTGATACAGTTCACAATAGAGAGAGAGAAAACAACAACAAACTAACATTCCTGGATGTACTAATATCTGGAACAGAGCATGGGTTCAAGAGATCCGTACACTGCAAGCCAACATTTACAGGACAATACTTCAACTCCCATCACCCATATAGCGTAAAGAAAGGGATCATCTGCTGCTTACAGCATCAAGGGAAAGAAAGTCATAAGTGCTGACCCAGACAGATATGAACAAGAAATAGTCAGTATAAGCAGTACCCTACAATGTAACAACTACTCTGAGTAGATGGCAGCAGCTCTGACAAACTGGGCTAGAAGGGTACAAAATGATAACTATACTCAGAAAACAGTTTCAGTGTGCCTACCCTATAACATCAGGACGACCTTCAAAAGTGATTCAACACTTCACGGACACCCCTTCCGAGTAATACCCCCCCCCCATCCATAGAGGAGAACATGCTTAAGGACTGTGTGTATGCCATCCTATGCTGCTGTGGTAAGAAATATAAAAGAGAAACAGGCTGCCCACCTAAGATAAAACTGCAAGAACATTGTAAAGCCGTAATAGAAAACTCAGGTATAGCTGAATACATATGGAGAGAAAAGGGAGATCACCACCTTCATTAGGATGAGGTTGAAATAATAGACAGAGAACATCACTGGAAAATATAAAAACTTGAGGAATCAGCGCATATGCTAAGCCACAAAAATCTAAGCCAGCCAAGCATAGAAATGAATATAATATGGGAACCAGTAATATGAAGTCATAGAGAAAAACAATAACAAGAAAAATTGTAATATGAGCTCTGGTAGAAAAAAATGTTACTTAGACATTAGGTTTATAAAAATGAATACACATGGCCCAGTAGATAAGTGTTGGATCCAGTGACTTAACCCAAAGAGTTGTGAATACCTGGCTATTGAAGAACTTGGAAAGTTGAGTTAAATAACTGATACATAGTGGAACTAGAACAATTTTCCCTGGTGGATGAGATAAAGGGTTCAATTCAAAATTCTAATCATCTGAAGAAGGCCTGAGCATACAACAGCCAAAACTTTGTGAATATGGCAACAAAGATGAGGACAACAGTTTGAACAATGTAAATAGTGTAAATAGTCATTATTATATTTGAAATGGCCAAAGGAAATACATTTTTGATTCAAATATTTTTATATAGTCCCAAATTGTTTTAAATAAAAAGATTTCTCCTGCAAATATTCTGACAAAAATTAACTCTCTATATAGAGATAAATGTTAAAGTCTGTATATATTTTCTTTTAAAAAGTAATTTCTCTTAGCATAAGATATACAACCGGTGTACCCATACCCGACTTCCTTCTTAGAACTGAGGCCATATTGAGTGGGTTAAGCATAACCCCATCTTTGGTACTGGGCATTATCTCTAATTTAGATCCCAACAAAGCTAGTGGCGGTGACGGGATACCAGCAATTGTCTTGAAGAAATGCATGGCCTGAACTGTTTTAATGCCCTTTCTAAACTATACAACTACTGCCTCAAAGAATCTTGTTTTCCTGACTGCTGGAAGTCCTCTTTGATTGTTCCTGTCTTCAAGAAAAATTTGACCCTCTGACCCTTCCAACTACCGTCCTATCAGTCTCCTTCCCTTCTTCGGCAAAGTCTTTGAAGCTCTAATCAATACTGGGGTGGTTAACCACCTCACATCTCAGACAAGCAATATGGTTTCTGCTTTGCCCAATCTACAGCCGATGTGCTCACAGCCATCACTGAAACAGTCTACCAAGCTCTCCAAAATAACGGGGAAGCCCAAGCTGTGGCACTAGACATCTCCAAAGCATTTGATAGGGTTTGGCATGCCGGCCTTTTGCGCAAGCTCCAGGGTTATGGCATTACGGGTCGATTATATAACCTAATATGATCATTCCTGTCAAACCGTAAATTGAAGGTCGTTCTCAATGGATTCTCCTCCAATTTCTATCCCACAAACGCAGGTGTTCCTCAAGGCTCCATCCTAGGCCCCACTCTATTCCTTATCTATATAAATGACCTTCCTGACGCCGTAACTTCCCAAGTCGGCATCTACGTGGATGACACCACAATTTATTCCTGCCTCAAAAACAAATCTAGTCTCACTGACAAAACTCACCTTGCCGTGCGTTTCGAAAAGGACCACCAATCGATTGTGAACTGGGGCAAGAATTGGCTGGTCAACTTCAACGCTTCTCAGACAAAACTGCTCTCTATTAATCACCACAGAGATCCTTCACTTCCCTCCATTAGAATGTCTGACGCTCAACTTCGAGAACAAAACTCTCTGCGGCTTCTCGGTCTCACGTTGACTGCTGACCTGAGATGGAATAAATACATCGAGTCAATTGCCTCGTCCACTGCAAGGAAAGTTGGCTCCCTGAGCCACGCTATAGGGAAGTTTTTTCTCCCGGAGTCGATCCTCCAGATATACAAATCCACAATTCGCCCTTGCATGGGTATTGCCATATATGGTCTGGTGCCCCTTCTGTTTGCCTCGGGGTTCTTGATAGGCTACAGAATCGGATATGCAATGTAGTTGGCCCTGCCCTGGCGTCTCGTCTACAGTCACTTTCTCACATACACGCCGTCGCCACCCTCTGTCTGTTCTACAAATACTTTCATGGAAATTGCTTCGAGGAGCTGCATTCACTGGTTCCCAGACGTCATGAGTTCAAGCGCCCTACGAGGCTGGCATCCCGCTCTCACCCCTTCACTGTCGAAACTCCTAAATGTAGCCGTCTCTTCTACTATAATAGCTTCATGTCTCGCACCTCTCACCTGTGGAACTCCCTTCCCTTCTCCTGTTTCCCTGTGAGCTATAATCTCCAGCTATTCAAGTGTAATGTCAATCAACATCTCCAGTTGCCTTGATCTATCCACTACCCTCATTCTTTCTTCTATCACTCCTATCTGATCTTGCTATTTTCTGTAACCCCTTGCGTCCTATTGGCTTCCCGCCTTGCTTGGGGTGAAATGTTTAGAAAAAAAAAAAAAAATATATAAAACAAGTTTAGTGATTTTTAATATCTGTGAAGTGGGAAAAGAGGTCATGTGTTGTTTACCTGCTATAGAAGAGACAACAATAATGCTTCCTCCACTTTTTTCTAATAGTGGTAATGCATAGGATGCAAGATGGACATAAGCTTTGAAGTTGATATCAAAGAGATTAGACAGCATAGTTAAGTTATCTGAAGAACCACTCCATTCTCCAAGAGAAATTTCTTTAATATGGTTCAGGACAAGGTAATCAATGCCACCCATTTTGGCCACAGCTTCCTGCAAGAAATAAAAAAAAAATTACTAACTAGAAGTTTAATTCAAATAGTCTAGAAAATATTGCCAAATTTTACTGATAAGAAGAAATCAATTTTTTTCATTTTTATGCATTATGACCAATTCACTACCAGTTGTAATAAAAGACATCGAGCAGAGTAAGCCAAATTAGGTTTTATTTCTAAAAATAGAACAGTTCGTACAAAAGAAATTATTTATAAGCAGGCACAGTCCATTTTTGATGATAGGCAGTGGGACTGAGGAGAAATGTTCACCACAATCTCCCCTGCTTCTAGAAATAATTTGTCACAGTTAGTCAATCAATATTATGGAAAGATTATATCCTAGCAGGATTTATTTCAATTTTTAAGTATCTCTTTTATAACCTTATTTGATTTAAGGAAATCAACAAAAGATTTACTAATAAATTAAGTGGTTGGAAGGTCTATGTGTTCACTCTGATCAACATAAAGGAATTTCGATTTCATTTTCTGGTGTATCTGTACTAGAGTCAGTTTTGTCGGGATGTAAGGTCTCAAAGTTTGAATGGGTAAGTCAGTCTTGTATCTCAGGAGAACAGTTCTGACTGAAACCAGAGGGGGCGAGATCTCTGGGTGATACTGTAGTTTCCTTGCCGTTGGAGATGAATGTGTGCATAACAAGGATTGGCTTCTCATCCACAATAGGGTTGTACTTTGATTGTCTGACATGTCATCTTAGAACTTTCCTGGTGTTGTTGGCTATGTTGGAACAGAATAGTCACTGGAGGTTTGGCAAGAATAGTTGAATAGCCATTCATGAGGTGTAGCATTCATAGCTGTTGAAAGTAATGTGTGCATTGAATGCAAAACATCTAGCAAAACATTATCCCATTGATTTATAGAAAGGCATTGAGTTTTGAGTGCCAGAGTTATTGCTTTCCACAAAACACCATTATACCTTTTCACATTGCCCATTACTTTGGAGGTTATCAGGATTGGATTTGGTTAGTTGAGATTCCTTTCCCATGCAAGAAGGATTTCACCTCAGCCGACATGAAACTGGAACCCCTGTCCAAATGTACATTGGCATACCAAATATAACAAAGAGTTGAATGAGGCATCAGATGACTTCAATGACATATCAGGACAAGCAAAGGCAAATGGGAAGTGAGAATATCCGTCAGGTCGGTAAAATCAAGGTCTGTCATCGGAACATAAAGGGCAAGTAGTAGATACTCTCTTTACATACTCCACAGAGAAATGATGGTTCCACGTCCTAACAAAATGCATCATTTGCGTAACACCAGGATGACAAAGAGAGTTGTGTAATTTTTCTAGGGTGTCCAAACTTACAGCTGAACAATAAGCTTTAGATAACGTATCTGCAGTAACATTATCTCTCCCCAGACGGGTATTTAATATCGAAACTATAGCAGACAAGTTCGACCCTCCACCTTTGAATCTTATCATTTTTCATTTTCCCAGCTTGTTTTGATTCAAACGTAAATGCCACTACAATAGCTTGAGCTTCCTTTTCTATAAAAAGGAGTGTTTATGTTTGCTGGTACTCAATGTCCTTGAAAAGCAAGCTACAGATCTACCAGACTAGTTCAATGAGGCTGCAATTGTGTTGCATGAAGCATCAATCTCTACATTGAAAGGAAACATTTCATCAATAGAATACACTATTGCATTTTCAACCTCAGTTTTCAGGTGTTCAAAGGCTTTTTCAGCAGTCTTGGATAGTGGAAAACTATTAGCTTGTATGAGGGCAGCAACTTTTTCAGAATATTTAGCAATCCATTTGGAATAGTAAGAGAACATTCCAAGTGCATGACAAAGAGAATGGCGAGGAAGGGGAAGTTCTTTAAGTGGTTGAAGTCTCTAAGAATCTGGTTTCATTGTACCCTCAGATATTGTGCAGCCTAGAAGGTTCACTGTAGAATTGGAGAAAGAACATTTATTATGATTGTAAATTAAATTGTATTTCTTGGCCACTTCCATAAATTTATCATGGTTCTCATCGTGCTCTTCCTGGCTCTTAGCACAGATAGTTATATTGTCTAAGTAAGCGAATGGGTGAGAGAGTGAGTTGTCAGCTATAAACTTATCAATTATCCTTTGAAAGCAAGCTACTCCATTGGTTACTCCAAATGGTACCCTGCAAAATTGATATAACTTTCCATCTACTTCAAAGGCAGTATAAATTTTGTCTTTATCAGATATTGGGACCTGGTGGTAAGCAGATTTCAAATCTATAGTACTATAGATTTTGTATTGTGCCACCTTGTTTACCAATTCCTCGATCTTAAGTAAAGGGTAAACATCCAACATAGTGAATCTATTAACTGTCTGAGAATAATTGACAACCATTCTCTTTTTATGTCATTTATTAGTGGTCACTATGACCTGGGCCCACCAAGGAGAAGTGCTGGGCTGAATAATTCCTTCTGAAAATAGTCTATTTACTTCAGCAGTAATGAATTCTTTATCTTGCTCACTGTACTTTATAGATTTTATAGCTATTGGTTTGCAATTCTCAGCAAGATTAGAAAGAGTTGGGAGGAAGAATACAAAAGTTAGTCAGTCCGCACACATTTAAAGAAGTATTCCCAATGACTCTAATAATCAGTCATTTACTAACACCTGATGAGATGCATTAATACACATCAAAACATGATTGCATATGTGTAGCGTTTTTTCTAGAATATTGCTCTACTATTGATTTGTATTGAACCCTATTTTAAATTAATGTTATGAATGTTAAATTTATATTTGTTCTCATTTTATATGTATAAATGTATATTTATATAAATATATTTTTTCTATTTATACATTATTTTTATAGATACAAATATTTAAGTAAATGCTCTGTTTATAATAAACAGTATTAACTACATTTACCAGCCTGAATGTCTGAGAAATTTCATGGAAAATATTTGTCCTCCAACGGGAATCGAACATGTATCCTATATGGAACCATCATATAGCCTGACATGCTATACCATTTAGCTACAGAGGAAGTGTCTGGTTAGCAAAGTCCAATTACTGTTTTTAAACAACAAATTTCCCATGATTTCCCTCAAATGCTCATATCTGCTTGAAGTGTATCTTAACGTAAACAAATGAAATTATATATTATGAAATGGACTAAGTCCGACAATTATTTGAATATATTTTCTCATTATACATTCTTTTTAATACTGTTTATTTTAAACAGAGGATTTACATAAATATTTGTATCTATAAATAATTGGTTGCAACTCAGTGACAAAGAAGTTTATGGCAGTAATCAATAAGTCATCGGAGTGTCAGGACCAGGATGAACACCAATGTTCTGCAGGATCCTATTTTGGAAATTGATTTCAGTTGCCGAATTATCAAGTCACCTTTCTCTGTGCATAGGGCCTGGCCAGAGATGGATGAAGACTTAACAGTAGTCATCCATACACTCAGGGGTGGTCCAGGAAGCAAAGTTGGGGACATAATCAGTAACTATGGTCTACTAAAGTTTGGATTGAAGTAAATGAAAGCTAAGTCCTTAGCACCAGTGCAGGAAAGTCAGTGTCAGGGAACCATCCAGTCACTGAGGAAAGAAAGGCAAAGATTATGAGCAGCAATGTGTCCTGATGAGCAGAGAGCTAAGGAAATCAATCCTGCAGGGCATAAGGAAGCTCATTATCAAGTTGAATAGAGCAGAATGGCCTGGAAGTTTTTCACAGAAAGTCCCTTCCACTTCACGAAGCAGTTGTTTAGGGAGAAGATTAATGGATACTGAGTATTGATCAGGAGGGGCTGGAGAGATACCTTATGAATGCATACTGATGCCAACAGGGAGGTCCCAGCAGAGGTGGTGCCAGGTTCATTCAGGCCTGGCATCCCTGAAGTAGTTTTTGATGAGTCCCCAGTGACTTGGAAGGAGGTCCACAGAGTTATATGGAAGTCAAGAGCATGTTCTGTGGGTGGACCTAATGGTGTGACATATGCCATCTAGCTGCTGATGTATCTGTGAAGGCTTCTTGTGAAGATTTGGGAAGTTGGCGATGTTCTAGTATATTGGTGTTGAGCTAATGCTGTATATATACCAAAAGAGGAGAACTCGTTGACTATTGGTCAGTTTTGTCCAATCTCTCTCATGAACATTGAGGGAAACATTGTCTTCATGGTGTTTTCCAGGCGGCTAATGAGCTACTGGCTTGGGAATAACTACATTGACACTAATATCCAAAAGGTAGGAGTTCCAGGTTTTTCAGAGTGCATGGAGTATGTGTCAATGATTTGGGCAAAAAATCTATGAGGCTAAAACTGTGAGGAAGAATATCCACATCATCTGGCTGAATCTTGCTAATGCATACAGTTCTGTAATAACATGATAGAGATGGTTCTGGAGTTCTACATTCTGCAGAGACTCAGAGATTGCTTGGGTATATATTTTGATGAATTCACGCCATTTTTCAATAGTGAAGTACACCTCAAGGTATGTGGAACTGCAGAGGGGAATGTGCCATTTCTCCAGTACTGTTTGTGATGGAGATGGCAGTGATCCTGAGAGATCTGAAGCCAAAGCACTATTTCCTGCAGAATGAGGTCAAAATCCAGGCATTTATGGTGACTTAACAGTAATTCAAGACAATAGGAAAGCAGCACAGTTGGTTCTGGAGAGACTTGCAGAGTTGGTAGAGTGAGATCAGATGACCTTCAAACCAAGGAAGAGCAAAGGTCACTGTCTATGAAGGGTGGTTCTGTCATTAATGAAGTGTTCTCCATTGCAGAGGAAAAGAAGTCAACAGGAGCAAGGTGTGAAGTGTCTTGGGAGGTGGTATAACTTCCCTGTGACAGATCATTACTGCAGGATTGAAATCCAGCAACAAGCAGTGGCAGGTCTGTGAAGCATAGACCTGTGCAGGCTTTCTGAAAAATTTAAAGTCTGGTATATGCATTTCAGTTTGATGCTGAGACTATTGTGGCCATTAACTATATATGAGGTAGCACTGTTTCGAGTTCAGATAACTGAGAGGAAGAACAGTAAATACGTACAGATTTGGCTTGGTGTTACGAAGATTCTGTCGCTGGCCACTTTGTATGGCAGCTCAGAGGGGCTTCAGTTACCTGTTACTTCTTTGGTGGAGGAGTACAAGGTGGTAAAGGTGAAGGTGGTGAAGACAGGAAGAAAGTGGAAAATGTCAGCAGTAGAAGGGATGGTAAAGCAAGTAGAGAATCCAGGTGTTATAAGGGAGGGACATGCTGGACTTGGTTTAGTGGAGAAAGAGAGCAATTCTGGTCAATGGCCAAGAGCAATGCAAGTTACATGAATAGAGAGTTTGAAAGCTCAAGGAGGGGAGATGATTTGGTGCTGTCTGTCCAACAGGCTCAGCAGGGTCGATGACTCAACTGGGGAGGGTATTGATAGTGTTCAGATCACTTAGTCTGATTGGTGGCATCTCGGCACAGGACATTTTAAGTTCTTCATTCAGTCAACATATGATGTTGTGGCAGCACCTGCAGATTTGGGGAAACAAGGAGTGCAGGAGTCATCATCCTGCCCAAAGGCGATACAGAATGGCTGGTACACCTTTAGACATAACTTGGTCCAGGGGGTTGTGGCAGCAGCATCGAGAAGTGCTAATATACCCTCATCGTACCTGCAAAGGATTGTCTTCCTGTAGCAAGGTGTGACTGACAAGAGGCAGAAGACTAAGTTAGAGAGCTCAAAGAAATGGACAATGTTAGTTGATGCGACAATGCCAGGGGAAGTTATTGTGCCTGGACTGAGGCCAGATTGTTGATTGATAATGAGAAAAAAAATCTGCTGTTTGGTGAAATGATGGTAGCATAGTAGGAAGGGATTGAAGACACTTATGAAAGAAACCTGCATTGGTATGAATCTGTGAGAGGGGATACAGCTGCAAGTGCACTGGTATACAAAGTTGAATAAGGTCATAAAGATCTGTGGTGAGAAAACAGTGGAAGGCAGCGCATGGATTACCCTGAAATTCATACAGAGTTGCGTCCAGCTAACAACATAGACCAGTTGCAACATAACATCTTCCAACTGTTGTGGACCCACCATGTGGAGAAGTACCAAGCATAATGGACATAAAATTTTTTGAAGCACAGCACTCAGCTAAAGATTGCAGCTGGTCTGGAGCACTTGATGTGTACATGTATTTTATATATATATTTGTAATTAGTTGTATATTTTTTACAATGTATTTGGTTTCTGCATTTAATCCATTTTTTTACAAATATATATACTTTTTTTCATAAGTAATTGGACTGTTCCACTATCTTAACAGTAGGTTATAAATATTAGTAATAACATTTCACAACAGCCAATTTGTCTAATGAGGGCTACATGCATAAAACTCAAAGTTGTACCAAACAGTACTGAACAAATGTATATTTATTAGTATAAATTTCAGTTGTTATTTTACATTGTACATTGTTTTATTATGACGAGCACTCACTGTGAGCTATTTTAAATTGCTTCAAATTAAACTTATATATTTTCTTCAGGTGTAAAAATTTATTAGCTCATAGACTATCAAATCCGTTTCTGTTTTATTAAATTCCATTCTAAGAATACTTTTATAGGGTAAGATTTTGAAATCAATCCAAACTTGTCTATTATTAAACTAAAAAAAAAAAAATTAAATTCTTGTCTGCCTGCTTTATTTAGAAACAAAACAGATACTACAGTTTGATCTTTCTGCATTGATTACCAGGAAAGATTCAATAAATTGTTAACAACTGCAACAGAAGCATTTTTTGTAAGATTAGAAAATAGTTATTCTCCTCACCTTGATTACCATTTCTGTTGATGACATGTTGCTCATGTCTGCAGTGATGTAACTATAGATTCCATTTGGCTCACCAACAGTTTTACAATGGTTAATCACCTGTAAGTTAGAGGAAATCTGATAAGTTTGTTTGATTTGTTTCTGAAATGAAAGACCACAGTAAATAATCATGCTTAATAAATAATATTATTGCATTTGTAGATATTGGTATGTTGAAAAACAAATTTTATATGAAAAAAGGGTGTCTTTTCTTACTAAATAAATTAAAATGGATAAAAGATATGTCTACATTATTAAAATGAGTCCCCTTTATTCACAAACATTATCAGTAGTCTAATCTTAATTAACAAAGGAAGATAATTTAATTTTATTTCACATTCTCTTTTTTTCTTTTAGTAAGGTTAACCCTGTACAAGGCCCGGGGGCCACTCAAAGGTAGAGGGTTACATTAAGAGGCAGTTTATACAGATAGGAGTGAAAAATAAGAGCTCTAGACTTTAGTAGGTAAAAAGAGAGAGTTTGGAGGGTGGAAAATAATTCATCAACTCAGAGACACTTGAACTATTGACTGGAAAACGAGGACAGGGAAGCTCTCACACAACTATGACAACAGTACTCTATTTTCAGCCTGATCTGGTTCTTGTAAAAATAGAGGATAACATGAGCAGCCAAGTACTTACAGGAATAGTACAGAGAGCCGACCATTTTACCTGCATCATTAGAAATGGATTGTATATAAGAGGTCAGGTGTGAGTTTAAGGTCCAATGGTCTCAAGGCATGGTGCTTCCCTGAAGGGACATCCATTCATCATGATTGGTAGTAGTTTGGGTCTGATCAGTGGTGATAAAATGTAACTAGTTTTGTTTTCAAGGCATTGAATGTAACCAGCCAGTTTTTTCCCCACTGGGAAGTTAGTGCTAGATCGGAAGAGAGATCAGCTGCAATTGTGAAGAGTTTTAGAGATGCATATATCGTCATACCATCAGCATAAATGTTTACAAATGATCTGAGTATATTCTTAGGCAGATCATTCATAGCCATTAATAACTACCTTCAGGGACCAACCTGTTAGGAAGGATTTTATAATTGAGAAGACCCTTGTAATGATTCCATAATTAAAGAGCTTGTTTAGCAAAATGTTGTAAAAAGCCTTTGAAATATTTAATCTTCAAGGTGTGTTTGTTGTCAAGAGCCTTACTAATTCTGTGAGTAATGGTAGTTATGACGTCAGAAGTAGTTTGGGCTGACTGAAACCTGTTCTACTCATCACTTAAGAGGTTGTCCTTTGTAGGCGCTCAGTGACTTTCTTGTTGATTATATCCTCCAAAACCTTACTGATGATACTGAAGAGATTGACAGATTCTCTACATGAAGGGGGAAGATTGTCTGCCCACATTCTTAAAGACTGGGCATACACTTGACACCTTCCACTGGCTTGGGAAGGATTTATCCTTCAAGCAGAAGTTGAATAACTGCTAGGATCATGGATAATTCTGGGTGGATATTCTTAAGGACAACCACTGGAATTTTGTCTGAGTCAGTGGCTTAGGGTCAAGGCTTTCAATAAGTCTAAAGACTTTTCATGCTGTAATGAAAATATTTCTGAGACTGTGCTCAGTGAGATGTGGAAAGTTGGAGTAGGGATGGCCTTTGTCAACTAATGTTGAGTTTGAGGCAAAAATCAAGACAATGAGCTTCACCTAGTCTGTCAAGGAAGATATGACCTTAAGGGCATTTATAATAGTGGATACAGCTACTTTTCCTCTGTTCATGATTTGGTTGGCAATGTTCCAGAATAACAGGATCCAGTTTGTTTCTTTTCAACTTTGGCCTGGACAGTTTTTGCATAGGTGCACTTTGCATTTTCCAGAAATTTCTTGCAGTAATTGCAGGCAGTTCTGGATGCAGTAATTGTCAAATTAAACCACTCCTTGTAATAAATATTGAAGTAGTGGTTCCTGTGAGCTGTTGCTGTAGTGCATTCAGGAATGAATGAAGGCTGGGTTTTTGCTTGAAGAAGATTGAGAGAGGAGCTTCCATCATATATCATTTAAAGCTGTCCTAGTCTGCCTTCTGAAATGTCTTACAAGCACAAATTTTGTTTTTGTGTAAGTCTTATAGGCAAACAAATCAACACGGCAATACTTATTTTTAATTCTTTCACAAGAACCAAAAGAGAGATTTCAGTTGAATTTAGATCTTACTAAAACTACACTGAGAATAAATACCAAAGTTAAAAAATTTACAACTTTTTAAAACAACTTTACCTGTTTTAATCAAAGTTGAATAACTTTAAAAAAATTTTTTTTACTACTAGAGATTGGCAAATAACATCAACATCTCTTACAAATGAATCTTGAAAGTAATGAAGGAGAGCTGATTCATATTAAAGTAAACTTCACAGGTGTGTTGCACTCACCTGTGAAATATAAAGTACAAAAATTTTCCTCCCAGCTGAACACTGGAGGCTTCAAACATGGAAAAATGCTTAACTATTTACTATACAATTTAATAGATATAAGAGTTGGGGTTGTTTGTTAAATTGCTTTATAGATGGCTACAGAGGGAATATCAAGAAAAGATTTTAAAAGCAGCATTTAGTTCACAGGTTTAATCACACAAGTGTCTTCAACCCCATTTTGAACCTGGCTGGGAATAATAACAAATAAACAAGTTAAATCTAACATTTGTTCTTTGCTACTGCCTGCCTATCTACAAACATTTCAACTTGTTCAGCTATATTCACTCATAAAATCCAGGATTTAAAGACTTTCAATTGCTTCATACTATAAATAACTATAAATAATTCATTTGAGATAAATAGGCAAAATAATTTATACATTTCAAAATAATATCTTTCATAGACACTTTTAAAGAGAGAGTTCTAAGTTTCAATGAAACATTTTGCAATTAAGAAAAATGCTCTCAAAAATATAGAATGTATTTTCTATAGGGTTATTTTACTATAAACAGTAAAACAAAAAGTATTCATTTTCCATTTTATAACAATAGAAGATGCAACATTTGTATAATTGAACAGAGTTACTATTTTAAGAAATAATGTAATATAATAAAATATGACAGGTAAAAAGAGAGAGCAACTTGGAAAAGGTGAGGGATAAGATACTATTTAACACTTTTGATCCTAAGAAAATATTTTACAATAATGGCAGTTAATTTGAGTAAATAATCCCAGGTGTTTATTACAGTTTGGATATTTTTATCTCACCTCTGTTATGTAAAACTTAGAAAACTTATTTACTCATTTGGGTACCAATGAATGGCAGTATGAGTAATGTTATATTGTAGAAATCATTATGAATTATCACTTCGATTCTGGCAGCCAACGTTATTAGAGATTTCTAGTCGATTCTAAAAAAAAAGAAGTTAAAATGTTCCGACAATTATAAAATTCCTGTGGACTTTAAATTTAAAACCTATTTGGGTGCTTCTAACAAAATAATACACCAAATTGTTTTTAAAATGGTCAAGGGGAGACTACTTCATTTTCTAAGATGAACAATTTAATATTAATTTTAAATTTGACCACTTCCACGAAATGAAGTCTAACTTTTCCAAGTTGGATTATAAACTGGCATTGCGTGATATGTGCAAGAGTACAAAACAAATAAAAATGAAAATCAATTAACATTTAAATGTAAACGTTGTTCTTCTAAAGGACACATTACTCCATTATGTAATACAGATAAGAAAAAAAGATGTTTCCTTATTTATTCACCCGGGTACCAGAAAATCCATAAAAAAAATTAACCAATTGAAGGAGCAAAAGAAAAAACAAGTAAACATCTCTTTTCTTATTCACACCAAGACCATTCATTCTAGAATCTCTTCACAAACACATCTTCAATAAATTTCACATTTCACACCTTGGTCCTAATCCTACAGCAAAATTGATAAAGTCAATATACTACTGGCTGAATATGGACAAAAATATACATCAAATGGTCAGAAGCTGTCAACAAAATTTACAGACATGCTAAGACACAAACTACAACTTTCTCACTACATTTGGACGATTTGAAATGGTCTTTATCAACATCATTGGGCCATTGCCCCCAGCAACCACATATGATGGCATCTCCCCATCACCAGCAAAATACATTCTTACCTGCATCAATAGAACAATGAGATGGATAGAAGCAATTCCTCTTCAAGACACCTCAGCAAATACAATAGCCAAAGCATTCCTCAACACTTGGATGGCTTACTTCATAGTTGCACTTCATGTCATCACAGCAAGTTTGAAAGCAAACTATTCAAAGACTTATCAACCATTATAGGATTCCAAAGACTCCATGCAACCTCATACTACCTCCAAACAAATGGAATAATAGAGCGCCACTATAGAACTTTAAAAACAGCCATCATAACCAGAAAGTAAAACTAGATAAACGTTCTACCAATAGTTCTTCTTGGTATGAGAAATGTACCCAATGAAGATAATATTTCACCTGCCATCACTCTCACTGGAACCCAACTATTACAACTAAAACCTTTGATAGAACATAACAGCTCCACAATAACCAAAGAAAAGTTTGGACAATTTTCTGAAAGGATGACTAAACTGAACCTATCACTCCTTTCTGAAAGACCATTACATTCAGCAACCTTTCATCCCACAAAACCTATACATTTCAATCCACGTCCGGTTAAGAACAGATAGTCAGGAAACCCCTTGAAGCTCCTTACAAAGTTACTACCAAACATGAAAAATAATTTATTATAGAGCATTCTGCAGGAAAACACTTAGAGATTAAATCCTATGATATTATTACAAAACCATAACAAGAAACATTCAATAAAATCACCACCTAAACACTCAAAACAACACTCATTACCAAAAACAACTACACATTCTGGGAGGAGAGCCCATTTCTCCAAAAACAATGATTATTTTTACTTTAAATAGGCATACATCACTACCAGTACTGAGGATGTTATATGTAGGAACATTGTTACTATTATAAATAAAAAAGAAAATATAAAATAATAATAATAATGAAAATTATAAATAAAATAAAATTTAAACCTCATTTAACAAATTAAATAAATAAATAAAAAAAAAATAAAAAAATTACTCCCAGCATGCAACAGGGACTATTCCTTCTCGGAGTATAGAGACATCCCACCAAAAGACATAGGATTCATTCTCTTTGTGAAAGAACTGTCGGAATGACAACATGTGTGTAGCTACTCTCCATGATAGGACCTGTGATATTATAGAGTGACTTACTCCCTTTTATAATATGAACCTTATCATAATTGTACTATAAAACACACACACACACACACACACACAAATACATAAATAAAATTGTATGAAATTACCATAGAATTTACCATATTTTTTATTGTTAGTGTGTACGTTTGTTTGTTTGGTTTTTCCTTGTGAACACAAGCCCAAATTTATGACTCCTATGGTGTGAGTGAATACCGCTGCGCACTCATATTACCTATTGTAGCAGACAGGCTAGATTGAGGGGGAAAAGGAATATCATTATTAATTGTCTATTGGATACTGGCAGCCAACATTCTTATTTTTCTAGTAGGTTCTAAATAAAGAAGTTAAAATGTTCTGACAATTATCAAAATTCTGTGAACTTCAAACTTATTTGGGTGCAGCTACGAAAACACTACACTAACGGGAGTAGTCTCCCCTTTTAAAATGATTTGGAATACCAAATCGTTTTTAAATAGAAGTAGTCAAGGGGAGACTACTTCCTATGCTTAGTTGAATTATAAATTGACTATAAGAACAGTGATTATATAAATATCCAGAACTTGTTAGAGGTGGATATTTTTCAACTTATGGATGGTGCTAGAATTATTAAATGTATGAACAGCTAACGACTGGAATCATTCCTTTTGAAAATAGCCAACATTTCCTATGCAGACATCAGGTTACTCCTACAGTAGCATGTTCTGCAGACATTCACAATAACTACCATACTATAATTTCAAAGCATTTTCTAGTCCATAACCTGAACCCTTCCCTGACACCTTTGAACTATATTCTACAGTCATAAGAAAATTGGAAAAAAATGTCTGATAGAGATTCAGCTTCTTCAATCAACAAAGATGATTTTGTCAATGAATATGACAAAAATAGAGAAATTTGGAAAATCCATCAAGTTAAAAAAAAAAAATAATTATGTGTATCCTCTGTGGCATGAAGATAAAATTCATTCATTGTGTACTGTCAAACTGCCAAGTTGTTTTTAAGGTGCTTGACAAAACCATGTATTCACTAGAAAAAAATATGGATAAAACTTACAATGAAGTTTTTTTTTCCAACAAAAACCAAGGGAATAATAGAGATTTGAAGTCTCACCTCAGAACTTTTACAAATATATATAGATTCTACACAGACCAGTCAGATGAACAGGTGACCATGAAAATCGGGCCTGTTTTTAACTGTGTTATAGTGGAACACACCTATTCTATAGTTAATAGACTCTCCCACCTATAATAAGTAGGAGTCACTCAGTCAGTCGATGTCGAACGACAGTCGGATACTAAAACTATCAGCAACCACAACTAGATTTCCTCTGCGTTATACCTATTATATGAAGTTCCTAACGTTTTGTACATTGAACCTGTTTTAGGACCGACTTAGTACAAATACAAGCCTCCAATGTGAAATCACTCCATAACAAACTGCTAGCTAAAAGCAGGGGGTAGCTACTACCTCAATGAAGCTGCTTACTCAACTAAATATGTCCTACTAAGAGACATCAGGAAAGATTACTGATGGTCAAACTAAAATCCAAAGAGGACAGAAATAGATTCTGTTTTTTTTTATAAAAGAGGAAAATAAGCTGATCTGCTTGTGTTACACTGCATTGATTTTTGGCTTTAGTGGCAATCTTTCTATATTAAACTACATTCTTAAATATCATTAAAATTTCTCCATAGATAAGTTATGTAAGACAAGTAACTCTACACAAGAAATAATCAGTTTGTATAAAGGAGCTATACTCAATAATTCTTATTATGAACCTCTTAAATCTTTTATGACAGAGGATGAAAGAATCATGCAACATGGTTGTAATATTGAAAAACGTTTTGGAATACAGATACCATCCTAATAAGGATTTATATGCATTTCAAATACTACAGTGAACAAGAATGTATCCACAAGAAGTAATGTATTCAGCCGAAATTACTGAAATATTTGACCCTTTATCACTTTGTGTCCCTGTTTCAGTTAAAGTAAAAATATTTTCCATATTTATAGTCCCTAAAGCTGGGCTGGGATAATGATTTACCAGTAGATGTAAAGGAAAACTGGTCACCTTTAGCAGAGAATTTTTCTGACCCAAGTAACATTATATTTACAAGCTATGCTATTAATAATGACAATCCATTGAAATTATAAATTTTTAATGATACTCCTCCTCAAGCCTATGGATTTGTGATCTATGAAGTACAAAATGGAAAATCTCATATTGTTTTTGCCAATGAAGACTAAAACTTTACCTACATTGATATTATTAGCAGTGTATTTATCTTTTAAACCGTTACCCACAATTCTAAAGTCATACTCATAAAAAATCAAAAATATCTACATCTCAGTAGATGCAAAGTTTGTTCGATCCTGGCATCTTTCAGAAAAAATTAAAGCCAAAAGCTCAATCACAAGGAACAGACTGGAAGATATTTTAGAAATGAAAGAACAATTAAGTAAACTGAATACAAATATGTTTCTACTGGAGATAATCTTTAAGATCTGGAAAAGTTTACTCTAAAACTGGATTACAGGACAAACAGCCCAGCATGTTTAACAAAGGAACTTGTGGAATGGCCTTCAAGCAGTTTGTGTTGTCTAAATCACGAAAACAAAAATCTTATAGAAGCTAATGTTTTTATAGTACAGCTGCTGAAATAGAAAGGGAGCCTGATTCTCTTTCAAATATTCTCAGAATTCAAGAAGTTGTGTCAAGCAGCTGCTTTTGTTTACAAGTTCATAAACAAATCCAGACACTTGGAAAATCAGCCTGCACCTAAACATGCAGCTAAACTATACATGCTTAAGATTATGCAATCACAAGCCTTTGATAAGGAAATTTCATATTTGAAGGATTCTGTAAACAAGGAAATTTCAATATTAGTGAGAAATTTCAATATATTTAAGAACTCTCAAGGAATTTTATGACAGAATTGTTAAATCATCAAGATATTGTAATAAAAAAGAAAATTTTTATAGTGGGACAAGTCTACCCCATAGATTAAATAAAGGGTTCAATTTCAGAATTCCCAGTAGGTTACACAGATTGATATACACTTGCAGAAGGCCAAAGGATACAACAGCTTAAATGTTGTGATAAAAACAACAAAGATGAGGACAATAGTCCGAATATAGTGTAAATAATAACTCATCATCCCAGAAATTCAGATAAAAAGATTCAGAGTATTGTTATATCAATTCATATGTATCAAATGAAAATGACACTGTAATCAATATTTAAGTATATTCTTTTAAACCTTATTTTCTGAAAAGATCACACTTATATTTTAGCAGGTGAAATCAATCAGAATTTAACTTATATGATTTATGCATTGCAAATATACACAAAATGGAACCTCTAAGTCAAACCATTTTAAACTAAATCTGAAAATGCAACTGGATTTTATTAATCCATATTCAATTTGAAAATAAAAAAGACATTTGTGCAGATTCATTTATTTCTTTAAATGATCTCCAAATATTAATTAAACTAGTAAAAATATTTTTAATTAATTTCTATTAAATGACTTGCCTTCTTCAATAAATTTTCTCTTCGTGCTGTTATCAGAAGGTTGGCTTTGTGGCTGGCATAATGGTAGGCCATTTGTTCTCCAATTCCTGTAGATGCTCCAGTCAACACAACACGTTTTCCTTCTAATATATCTGTTATTCCAAAATAAATCAATAATAGCCAATAAGAAATTAAAGTGATGAAAACGTAAGTCAGAATCTCATTTTGTATGAAACAAGTCTGTCATCTGAAAATCATATTAAAATTGTACTTAAACTCAAAAAATTAATACTAATAGTAAATTTATTTTAAAAGAATTCACTAGTGGATAATTCACTGTCCAGTTTTATCATTCCAAATGTTATCATTTTTATTTTATAACTTATCGATTGAAATTTACTCTTTCAAAGCAAACTTATTTATAAAATATGTATTTGACAAAGGAAAATATTTTCACTCCAAATTGCTGTTTTATTTTTTCGTATGTAACTTTTGTTGTTATCTATATTGGATGAAATTTCTTACCATTAATAGGACTGAATTTTATGCATTAAAATATATGAAAGACTTAAAGAAAAAGTTACTTGGGAAATTTGAACCTACATCTTCATGATAGTCATATATTCTAATGCTTAAATTTCATAATCACCATCAATGCTATTCCATAAACTCAAATTACTAATAGTAAAAGAATAAATATAAAATTTTGCAGCATTATGGATTTCATTGCTTTTAATAAACCTTATGTTTTACTAGAATTATTTAACTCTGTTTGATTTTTGTTGAGAGGGTGGAAAAAACAGAAATGTTACTTTAAATTTATTGATCTAAATAATTACTTTTAAAAATATGATTAAAATAAAAATAATAAAGAATCATATATTTATCATCTGTTTACACAAGCTGTCTCAAAAGTGTACGAACATAAAGAAATCAGAAATGATAATGATAATTAGAAACTTTGTAGGTCCAAGGATAGAGACTTGGGGGACACCTGCATTAATGAAAAAAACATTTAGTGTACAGCTTGGCCTTGTTAGTTGATGCATTTGAAACCCATTGATGCAGTCATGCAGAATCAGTTAGCAAGTTCACTACAGTCACTTGTCACTGGAGAACAAAATAAATACACTGCATCAAACACAGGTTGAATGTGCTAGTTGTCATTTCTGTCTATGGCCAGCACATCCTCAATAACAGAGAGTGTGTGCAATGAGACCCCAGTGGCTAAGGATCTCACTTAATTCCAGACCGATCTCCTGTCCATCCAAGTAGCAGGTTCCTTGCACTGGGTCACTTTTGCATGTCCTCATGATGGTATCTTCCAACATGGTCCTCATATAGGAATCATCTGTTACATCATCCCATCTTGATGTAATCATCTTCACTCTACGTTTTTTGAATGCTGAGGATATACAAGCCATATACACACAAGAAAATAGCCCCAAAATATTCAACAGAGAAAACATTCTGTCATTTGATGGTATTGGAACTTTCTGGAATGGTGCTTCCATGCTTCCTTTAAAGCCTACTGTGCTCCCCAGCAGACAAAACCTGCACACCATTTTCTAATTGCACTGGATCTTTACATGTTAGGCCAAACCTTGTGAAATGCTTCTTTATATATGACATTGATGCTATATCTTCATTTATATAGTGTTGTATATATATATATATATATATATATATGCAGATGTCACCCTGTCTTGCAACATTATTGCACCTATGATAGATCCCAATGTGTGTTGTGTCACATTAAACCTGAATCCAACACAGATGAGGAAGTATCTTTGGTCCCTTAGCATCACAGTCTGAAAAAAACACAACTTATAGACATGCACCTGTAAATTGAGGTTTCTTATCAACACTGATCGCTACTGTTGCCACTCTCTTAGTTTCTGTGAACAGACACCTGCTTCCACTTTAAATGAATCAACATGTTTATTAAACTCTCTAAAATCCACCATGGCACACATTTTTTGTTGGCTTGCATCACTGCCATTAATGGAGTCAGCTTTTTGAGTGGACTCCTTTTTTTAGCTATGGTAGTAGCTATCCAGTGTCTAACCCCAGTTGCAGCACCTTGTAATCTTCCTTAATGTTTTTGGGAGCAGAATATCCTGGTATTTGGTTCTTCAGGTCTGCTGGCAACAGATCATTTGTTCATTTTTTCATGATGGAGTCCATATGAATTTTTGCCAGTCAAGCTTGATGCTGACATCAACTTTGTCAAGTTTAAGTGCTGCACACACTGTTACATTATCCATAGTAAAGTGCTCTTCACCTGTTTGATTAATGCAGGCTCTGCCCAATGATTTAATAGCATCTATCCCCAGCATGTCAAAATCAAGCTGTTTTCCTTCCATAATCAACACTTTTCCCAGAACCAGATCAACACCATCCACTCTAAGCTAAACCCTACCAACTCCATAATATCTCAGGTTCCTTCTGCCAACTGTTATTGCCTTAACCTCCCTTTCCCTCCAAAGACAATAAACTGACCTGTTGCTATGGGAACTTACCTATAATGATAATGGACTCTTCCTGACACTATAAATACTGCGCCTCTCAAGAGGTATAATGAATGAATGGTGTAACTAGTCAAGACAATATTAGTTCACTCTAAACCAGATGGACAGTCATTACTAACAACTTCAACTTCTTGTACTATATTTCTGTTGTAATATATCTTTGTTATTCTACTCTTGTGTTTGTGTTGTTCTTCCTTGGTTCTAACCTTGGACCATAACTGTGGTGCGAGGATATTGGACCATAACACCTGTTTATGATTGTGTGAGAGACAGTGTCCACTAACAGCGACCACTATATTCCATAAGTGAGCACCGCGATTACAAGTAGCGCCATATCTAGATCTTTTAGTGGGAGGAAACTAGCACTGAATCCATTTCTCAAGCAATGCCAGGCCAAGTAAAAGACAGTTCACACTGATAGAATCACAATTATTTGTGTCTTTTCTGATTGCAATACTTGCTGATCCCTCCTCATTGACACAGACAGGTCTCTTGCTAGATGATTCTGCCCATCACAATTGAAGTAGAAATAAAGGCAGAAATGCTAATCCATAGGCAGCACATTCAGGCTTTCCCATCAACTGTTTTCTGTTAATATACCAATGGAATATCCCAGTTTTTATTTGCATCATCGAGTTAATGGCTTCTTCACAAATGTGGCAACTCTTCTTCCTGCATTTGCTAGTCCAAACAAGTACCAGTTTTTGCTTTGTATTCTTGTGGAATTTATCAAGATACATGTTTTTGAACCCTCTTGACTTAGTTAAGTTCTTTTGCTTTGTTTAACTAATTTTTGTTTAAGACAATTTTCTTCTAATCATTTTTGCTTAATTTTTTCTTTTTTCTTCTTTCCCTTGGTTTTTGCCAGTTTTGTATTTTTTTTTGTTCATTCTAGTGTAAATCTACACTAGAGTTTGTTTTAGTCTACAAATTTGTTCATTGTATTTTTTTAAGTAATTTTCTTTGAGGACAAACTTTTTACACTATTTACATTATTATATATTTATTACATTTTGGCCATTGTACGCTCCGGCCTTCTTCAGGTGGTTGGAATGTTGAATTGATCCCTTTATTTCCCTCACTGGGGTAGACTGTTCTAGTTCCATATGCCATGTTTAATGGGTGTCAGTTATCAGTTATCTGCTGTTAATTCCCTTCTCCAAGTTCTCCACTGCCTTAATTGGGTATTGAACTCACACTCTTTGGGTCCTGTCACTGGATCTAACTAACACCTTTATCCACTGTGCCATGTGTCCTTGAGGAAATATAGATAGATGACAAATTTTTTTACGTTGAACCTTTATATATTTCTTGTTGCAGTCGGACTTGTTTAGTTCATTCACCAATTTTTGTTTGCTTGTTTTCATTCTTGTTTGGTTCTTTGTATTGACTATTCTTTCCCGCAAAAGAAAAAAATATTTAAAAAATATTATTATTTGGCCAAAGAGAGAAAAATTAATTTTTACAGGAATTTAATTTCTTTCTTCTTTTGTTTGCCCATCCTCAAGGACTTGTTTAGGTCTGTCCGATAAAACCTATTTTTTTAACTATATCATCCCTCAAAATATCCCAGACTAAGAAAGAGGAAAAGAAAAAGAATAAACAATTTAAGCTGACCACAAAATTGAAAAATATTTTTTTAAATTATCAAGGAACAAGAGGCTAATAAACCAGAAACCAGATTTCTAAAATTTCAACTGCCTTTCAAGAAAACATTCCATCGATGGAAACCCAAAAAGGTAACAACAGCTATGAGATCTCCTGAAGGCCCAAGTAGCTACACCAAAAAGATCATCAAACAGAGGCAAAAATAGAACCCATTGTTCAACAAGATTAAAAAAAAAAAATAACAAAAAAGAATGCCTTAAGGCCAAACAGATCAAGAAACCTTAGGCAGTAGTGATGACTACATGACAGGGGCAGGGTCTCCTCATCCTCTGTGTCAGTCTTCCCAAACAACAAGAAAAAATTGTGACCCCCACTCCTCCAGTGACAAGGTTACTTATTCTTTCCCTATCCAAGATTATCTCCTCTTAAAAAAGTATCCCTCCCTAGAATAACTTTATTATGATCCACTCCTGTTCCATCACCAACATCCTCCTTCTCCTGACCAACCCCTTCTTTAAAAACAGGATATTAAAAGTAAAAGATAACAAAGCCTATCAGAAGAGAGAGTTTCAGAAATAAGGAAAAAGACAAAAATGTCATTCAACATCCACTCCCCTGCTACTGAACAGGTGGAAAAAGCCATAAAGAATAGTAAAAAAAAAAAAGTAAGAAACTTCAAATATTTATTAAATATAAAAGCTATTAACTACAAAAACAAGTTTTAAAACCATGGCACAAATGGCAGATTTGGGGCAGGATAGAGGAAGTCATCAACCTTCATAAATTCAACAGAAACTAAGAAACTGAAGCAATATTGTGGTGGGAGAGTCCCAATTTTCATTCACCCCAGTCTCTTTAAAGCCTTAAAATTAACATTTTTCGTTTTAATCATTTCACCCCAAGCAAGGCAATAAAGTCACTAAGACACAATGGTTTACTGAGTGTTAGAGAATATGAGAAAATAAATATTAAGGAGGAAGAACAATAAAAAAAAAACAGGAATTAAGAAGATAAAAGTTGACATTGCCTTTAAGTTTTTGAAGATCAAAATTGACTGGAAAGCAAGAAAGTAGAAGAGATTTCCACAAACAATAAGTATGAAAGAAGAACCTGTCAGCATAGAACTTACAGTTACATCTAGCCATTTCAAGTGGAAATTAACAAGACCTTGCCACTTGTCTAGTACTGGACTTACATTCATAAAATCTAGCTACCAAAGAGGAAAGATCATCAGGACAATTACCATGAAAATATTTATAGGGAAGCTGTTATGATGGTGGAAAAATAACTGAAGCCAAGATATAAGATCAGAACCAATAACATTGGAGATACTTTTGGATTTTATCAAGAATCTATAAATACATAGCAGAAGCATCAGACCATATGTGGCAGCAATATTCAAAGCATGGAAGCATGGATGAATGATACAGTTGCAAAAGGTGCAAAATAGATTCTGGCAAGAAAAATGGTCTTGCATGACACAGTGAACCAACTTTTCTAGCAGCAGACCTTGTAATTTATTCAATATAATCAAATAGATTCTGGCAAGAAAAATGGTCTTGCATGACACAGTGAACCAACTTTTCTAGAAGCAGACCTTGTAATTTATTCAATATAATCAAATAGATTCTGGCAAGAAAAATGGTCTTGCATGACACAGTGAACCAACTTTTCTAGCAGCAGACCTTGTAATTTATTCAATATAATCAAATAGATTCTGGCAAGAAAAATGGTCTTGCATGACACAGTGAACCAACTTTTCTAGCAGCAGACCTTGTAATTTATTCAATATAATTAAATAGATTCTGGCAAGAAAAATGGTCTTGCATGACACAGTGAACCAACTTTTCTAGCAGCAGACCTTGTAATTTATTCAATACAATCAAATAGATTCTGGCAAGAAAAATGGTCTTGCATGACACAGTGAACCAACTTTTCTAGCAGCAGACCTTGTAATTTATTCAATATAATCAAATAGATTCTGGCAAGAAAAATGGTCTTGCATGACACAGTGAACCAACTTTTCTAGCAGCAGACCTTGCAATTTATTCAATATAATCAAATAGATTCTGGCAAGAAAAATGGTCTTGCATGACACAGTGAACCAACTTTTCTAGCAGCAGACCTTGCAATTTATTCAATATAATCAAATAGATTCTGGCAAGAAAATGGTCTTGCATGACACAGTGAACCAACTTTTCTAGCAGCAGACCTTGCAATTTATTCAATATAATCAAAGGAAGACTTAATGATACCCCCACCCAATAACTAGTTTAGGGAGACAAGAAACCTCTAGCAATGAAGTAGGAAGGTTGTATTAGGTGATCCCTCTGCTGGAGTTTCATTTGGAGGGTGAAGAGGCTAAGTTAAACATGGTGGTTCCCAAGAATAAAAAAAAGGCTACCTACCTGTAATGTTAGGTAATTTTTTACCCAAAACAGTACAGATTCAGCCGAGGAAGAGTTGGCTAAGGCAGCAGTGATTAATATTGGGAGTCAAGTCAAAAGAAGGATAATGAAAAGGGGGGAAAGTATTACAAAAATTGATGCTAGAGAGATTGAAGCACAAGAAGAGTATCAAGAGGAAATATCCTATCTAAGAGAAATAGGGATATAGTATCAAATTCAGATAAGGTTTATTTTGTTTTATGGCATATTAACCTCAATGGGTTATTTAATGCCGACAAGATTTTTATTGTTCGTAATTTTTTTTTCTTCAAAAATTTATTGCTGGTAATAACTTTCACAAAGCATTAAAACTTATTTTTGCACTTTCATAGGGATTTGACCCCAGTTTGGGAACTAACTACTTACCCATAGCTGGGACCCTAACAGATGCTACCACCCCGGGTCAGGGTGAACCTGGGAACATCAGCAATTAAGAAGTGGTTCTACACTCCTCAAAAACCTCCTGACCAGAGGCTTTGCTGTTGGACATAGTTTATCATCTTACTCAGGATGTAGATGTAGTTTATTGTCCTACCCAGGAGGCAAATGTATGTGCATCCCTATATGATGAAAAAATATTGTAGTACATGATCTGATAAACATGCTACTAAGACATTAGGTTTATAAGTCCCAAAAATTCATTGACTGGCCCAGTGGATAAATTGATGGTTGATTGATGTAAAAGTGATATAACTCAAAGAGTTGTGAATTCAATACCTGACCCCACAGCTGAGGCAACAAAACATCTTGGAGAGTTGAGCTATCAAAAGAATTAAGTTATAGCGCATGCAGATTCAGTTCAAAATTCCAACAAATATCTCCTGAAGAAGGCCAGAGCATACAACAGCCAAATTGTCGTGAATATAGCAGTAAAAATGAAGAAATATAGATGTTAGGAACAGTAGAAAAAATAAACCTGCAATAATTAGTATATGAATTAAGAACTATATCAAAAGGAGAAATGACCGTTTGTAATTACATTGATGAGAAAATTAAAAATGAAACTCGTTAAAATTAATGGTTTAAAATAATAAAACAAATTTAAGAGTTCCAACTCAGAACTAGACAAGATTCAGTAAACTGAGCAAAACCAAATGTTCCTAACGCTATACACTTCCTCACTGGTAAGAAGGGGACACGATTAATGTGCTGTCTGAATTTCTGTTGATGTTGACCACTGAAAAACATAATTATCTTTACAGAAAGATATCTAGATAAATTTTAAACAAAGATAGAAAGTACCATATGTTTTTTTTAAGAAGGCCTCCTAAGATTAAGATGGCTGGGTGAAGAAGGGTATGTGACACTAACAAGGGCTAAAACCAACTGTGATAAGTCTGTTGGCTTCCAGTTGCACATGTGGAAAGGAGTTTCTCTTTCTGAGCCTTTTCACTGGACAGAGTGACAGTGCAATATACTCTGCATCTGGTTCAGTTCTGGCCTCCAACTGGAAATGTAGCGGGCAGAAGTTTAGGAGAAAGCCGAGGCCACAGTCCAACTATAATATGGGAGGAATCTATTCTTAATGAGGTGAGCAAAGGTTTGCGCTTTACACATCTACCCTTTCTTTATCAACTTTCCAATCTTTCGCTCTCATCTACCAAACTATTTGCTTTAGTTCAAGTCCTGTTCTCCCTCTTGTGGCTTCCATCTGATGGTGGTCTGGAATTGCATGGTGTCCAGATTCATCAACATATACTCTGCATAAGCGTCCTAGATTGGATGTGTGTGCAAACCAATGAGAACGGCAAATTCTGGAAGCATTTCTGGCTTTGACAAGTGTGCACTTGTGTGAAAAGGATGCCTGGAGTTTGCCCAGAGACAAGTGCTTGTTCTATTGCAAATGTCAAAATGATTTTATGAGCAACAACTGGCCTATCTGACACCAAGCTGTTGCTTTGGAAGACATTATATCAAGTGTTAGTCATGGGGGTCCATTCATGATGGTTTGATGGATGATGAAGCAAAAATTTCGCTCCCTTTGGCCTTGAGCACTCAGGTTGAAATGCCTCAATAATGTTGAAGCACCACTCACCTGGCTAGTGATATGAGATGCCATCTGGGTCAGCAAGAAGCTTTGTGCAGTGGGAGTGGAAATTTCACCGGAATGTATTCACTATGGTGAGTGGGTGGAATCTATGGAACACACCTTCTTCCAATGCAGTGTCATAAGCCTGTTGTGCAAGCTAATTGAAGGCTTCATGGCTCACATTCTGCATGGAAAGTCTTACCTTTGAAGCTAGTTCTGTTTGTAGCAAAAGACTGCACACTATGTGTTGTTCTACTTGCTTGGCATTTGATCAGTGTAAACAACACAACAGAAGGAATTTCAGGAGGGGATTCTTCCCATCTGATCCTTTTCCTTAAGTGCCTGTGTAAAATGAGAATCATGATGGAAAGGAAGTGACTCTCTTTATTAGAATTTGGTGAGAGGTGGGCGAAAGTTTTGCATTTGTGTTGAGTAAATAGTACCAACTTAGATTGCCATTTGGATGCCAGTTAGGCATATTGGATATTAGTTTTCTCAAGATAAGCAATGATAATATTTTTGTGACTTTTTCTTTAGTTTAATTCTCCTTCCCTCTCCATGTTAGGGGACAGACGTATCATTTCTCTAGTAGATGTTGGACATTCTTTCATACTTGTTATATTTTCTGATCAAGCTCATGGTTGGTTGAGTGAATGTTTCCATATTTATTCAAGTTTATTTTTAATCATTTAGAATTTTATTTACAGGCATTTTAAACAAGAGGAAAGATAATTAACAATAAATTTGTTGCAATATACTTTCATTTGTAAATGTATAGATATGGTTAGAAAGTATTGTATTAAAGAATGCCTAGCTTTCTTCAGGTGTTTGTCAATGCAGAAGACCAGACGGTACAATGTGATAATAACAATAAAGATGAAGACATTAATCTGAGTGTAAATGATAATAACTAATAATTCAGATAGTGTTAAAAATAAGCAGTAATTTTTTTTTAACAATTTTAAGTCAACTCAGAGAGACTATATAGGTAATCCATAAACAGTTTTTCAATTTGAGTCCCTGACAAACAGCAAATAAACTAAATATAACTCTTCTTTATTCTTGTCTTGGTTAAAAATGAACATTATTGTTTCTATAATCTACATGAGTGGTTTATTTACAGAAATTTGATATGAACAAGTTTGGATAAATTGCTCATATTGCTTAGAGTGTTGATTTTAATTAGCATATTCCAATATTAAGAAACAAAGATAGATAATTGACTGTCTATATTTTTGAGATGAGGTATTATGTACACTACTTACATTATTTGGACTATTGTCCTCATCTTTGTTGCCATATTTATCACAATGTTTCAACCGTTGTACTCTCCGGCCTTCTTCAGGTGGTTGGAATGTTGAACTGAACCCTTTATTTCTCTCACTGGGGTAGACTGTTCTAGTTCCATGTGCCATGTCTAATGCATGTCAGTTATAAGTTATCTCCTGTTAATTCTCCTCTCCAAGTTCTCCACCGCCTTAACCAGGTATTGAAATCACACTGTCTAACCAACGCTTTTATCCACTGTGCCATGTCTCCTTTTTTCTCAAAAAATGTCTGAAATGTTGTGATAAATATGGCAACAAAGATAAGGACAATAATCCGAATAATGTAAATAGTGTAGATAACTGACTTATAGAAAATTGTTTGCATCACAAACTACATACACAAGTGAGAGAAAGCATTGATTATATTCAAAAGGTTTGTATTCTTATTTTATATATTTGTGATAATGAAAATGTTTCAGCCTTCAGCTGTATTTTTTTTATTCTTATCTTTTTACTCTAAACAAGAGTAAAAATAATATCTAGAAAGAAAATCATTCATATAAGAAATTCAGAAAACAATTGAAACAGCTGTAGTATAAAATGGTTTCTGAAATTTTAAAAATAATTTAACAAGAGTAAAAATATTCAAATTTACTAAGAGTTTATAAGAAATTTATAACACTGGAATGGGGAAATCTGCATGCACCTATGCTAAGAATTTTAATGTAATTCAAGTATTATATTACAACAGTGAAAAATGAGGACAGAATGAAAATTCCATAGGCTGATGATGAACGAGTGATACTAGAATTGTGAAACATTGCATGCAATGGTTTCAATGATTCTTATTAATAACTGCATTGTTTCTTTCCAGGTAAACTTACTGACTTTTCATCCTGTTGGCCAAAAAAGTCATCAATAGCAAATCTGTTGCCAGTCAAATGTTTTTTCATGTTGGGAAACAGATGATAGTTAAATCAGGAGAATAAGTGATCAACCAGTTCAAAGCCACAGTTATGTATGGCAGCCATTGAAACCAAGGATGTGTGTTGGAGAATTGTCCTCATGAAACAAGATACCTTTTGTCAGTTTTCCTGGGTGTTTGATCTTGTCAGGCTTTTGTAACTGCCTCAGCAAGTCGGCATAGTACTCTCCATTGATGGCGTGGTACTTTTGAAGATAGTTGATAAGCACAGTGCCTTTTGCATCCCAAAAAATGTTTTTCATGGTGGTGATAGCCGTAGGATGTCCAGACATTAGGTCATCTTCAAGACTACCTTCCTCTCCTAAATTCAGCTGCCACTTTTGCACTATTGGTAGAGCTGTGTCATCATCCCCTAATGTAACAATTAAATCGGCACGAATGTCCTTGAAGGCTAAACCCTTTTTCTGCAGGTAATTGATAATACCACAATACCAAATTTTGTTCATTTTGAAGAAATGTCACTACTAGTTATTTTTGAAGTCTTCTTTGAACAGTCAGATGTCAGTTTACCTGGAAAGAAACAATGCAGTTATTAATAAGAAGAGTTGAAATTCATGCATGCAATATTTCATAGCTCTAGCATCACTCCTTCATAGTCAGCCTATGAACCTTTCAGCCTACCCTCGAATTTGGAAAGAAACAATGCAGTTATTAATAAGAAGAGTTGAAATTCATGCATGCAATATTTCATAGCTCTAGCATCACTCCTTCATAGTCAGCCTATGAACCTTTCAGCCTACCCTCGAATTTGGAAAGAAACAATGCAGTTATTAATAAGAAGAGTTGAAATTCATGCATGCAATATTTCATAGCTCTAGCATCAATCCTTCATAGTCAGCCTATGAACCTTTCAGCCTACCCTCGAATTTGGAAAGAAACAATGCAGTTATTAATAAGAATTGAAATTAATGCATGCAATATTTCATAGCTCTAGCATCAATCCTTCATAGTAAGCCTATGAACCTTTCAGCCCACCCTAGTACATTCCAGTTCAAATTTTCTTAAATTCTTTTTTCCCTTAAAATAATTCTTGTGGAAGAAATGTTTAGATTTCAAAATAAATTCAATTATTCTCATTTTCTACAGTTGCAAAGGTCTAAGTCTTATTGTGACAATCTGTCAGGAAGTTATCTCTAGTTTGTATTTAAATGTGTCTTAATAAAAATTAAGTTACTTACCTAAACGTTTTAATTTTGTCAAATTTGCTTGGGGTAATGCATTACACATATTCTGGAAAGGGATAATTCTGCTATAAAGTTTTGGAAACACTGGTTTAACAAATGTTATTTTAGCTATGAGAGTACACCATGTCAGATTACCACAACAAAACTTCAAGTGGTTGTCTGATAGCAACAAAAAGTTACCATTTTTAGATTATTTTAATTATTTCTGAAAAAAATGTCTTCTAAATTGTTAACATTAATATAATATAGTATAAATTTTAACTATAATTGCTACTAAAAAAATTGGGAAAAAACATGACTAGTTTTAAGTAATGATTAAAGTTATAAATGAAAATGAGAAAATTGAATTTGGATTCTGAAAAATCATGTAAATTTGCTTTTAAATTAAAATTTATGAGAATTTTTATTGTCTATAAAATAAAGTCATTAACATTGAAAGCTTTGTTTGGATAACTTTTCATAAAAAGGATGAGCCAAAATATAAATATTTTGGCTCATCTTTTCTACAGCCTTCTTCAGTTGTAGAAGTCACAAAGAAATCTTTTTTACAATTTATACTGTTGAAGAAAGTTGGAGAATAGATAGAATGAAAAATAATGCTATCAACAATGCAAAACAGTTCAATTGTCCAAAGAAAACTTGTAATAGTGAATTTTTTTCTGCAACTATATATTTGTAAAATCCATTAAGGAATACTACAGAAATAAAAAGAAATTGTGTCATGTACATGTTTACATATATTTTTTCAGTGATACAACTCAAAAAAGTGCATTATATGATTGATGATTATAATTACTGTTAAATGAGGAATATTATGAAAATACATAAAGCCATTAAAAATAATGAAAATGTTGATAAATTTAAAAAGTTACATTCTATAAGAATAATTTGAATACTTATTAAACATTTTGTTATAAAAATCATGGTTGTGTGATGGAGTGTCAGGTTTCATTTTCCCATGGATGATGATTCAGTCCACAGGGAATTAGTGTCCATCTCAAGGAGTAATTTTATATCTTCATTGGAGGACCCTACTTCTTTGTCAGCCAGGAGGGATCTCCAGCTTTGCCCCATAAAGTTGGTTCTTTAAAACCTTAGTATTAGTGATAAAATCACATTAGGTCTCAGGATGACAAGCCTTAATAATTCAGGTTCCCAGTCTGTTTAGTAATTCAGGTTCCCAGTCTGTTTAGTAATTCAGGTTCCCAGTCTGTTTAGTAATTCAGGTTCCCAGTCTGTTTAGTAATTCAGGTTCCCAGTCTGTTTAATTTATGTCCTTGTCTGTAGCTTTGACTGTTTCCACAAAGCATTCCGTTCTAGTTTAGTTGCTTATTGCTGGATGCAGCTTGTTGTGAAGTAGAGGTTAGCACTAATCAGCTGCTAGACTCATACTTCTGGTGGTTATTCTCAGTGACCACTTATATGAGTGTTCACTTATGCTTATGCAAATTATGCATACTAATTTGCTAGTATCACTACATCTCCCTGAACCTTAAGGGCTTTATTCCTCTCGTAGATCTTGTACTCCTTCTCCTGCTATTTTCATCATTTTGCTGTATTTCTCTCTCTACCGTATTTCTTTCCCTGGGAGACCTCGATATGTCCCGAGCTAGGCTGTAGTTATATGTGTTTTCTTGCATAATCTGGTCTTCGTCCAAACTTTCAGACTCCTTCTGGCCCTCTTCATCCTGCATTGTTTCCTTTTGTAATGGTTGTTCTACCAACTCATTATCAGATGGAATTGAAGACATTTCTTCATCATTTCATTCTTCCTCTTCACCCTGGGTCCTTATTTGGTCAGCATGGGCCAACACATTATCACCATTCTCTCTATTTATTATGGCTGTATTATGGCCTTTTTGCATTATAAATTCTGCCCTTTCCGGATCTGCATCTTTGTTTTTTTTGTACCACATTTCTTCATTTGTAGAATACGACATCGTTAGCAGAACTCTAATCTGTCTTCCCATTAAAGCTGATGGGCTTTCTAGTCTTCCCACATGTGGTATCGTACGATAACTTAAAAGCAGCCTCGGTAGAAAAACTTCTTTTTCTTTTTGCTGAGAGCATGCTTTTAGCCCCTTTTTTTATGGTCTGTACCATTCTTTCAACATTTTTCTCTTTTAATTTACACACTGCTTGAAAGTGGTTCTTTTTTAAGCAATTATTACAAGTTTTCCTAAATGCTGGACACTTTTCCTTTTTCATTTCATGTTCACGCCCACAATACGAACACTTTTTTATCTTCTTTAACATGTACGTATCAGTGAAATTTTGTTTGCTGGGTTGACTTTTATAATGGTTGTATGTCTATATTAGTTCTTGTTGCTGCATAAAGTCAATACATGTATTTAAAGACATATTTCCTATTTGTAGTTGTTCCATTATTTTATATTGGTGTGACACATTGGACATACGTTCAATTAGTCTTAATTGAATCAAGTCCTCTTCCACAGTCTGTTCGTCTTGTCCAAGTTTTTCAAATTCACAATATCTACTTGCATTTCGTAGACGGTGTAGATATTTTATAATTGGTTCATCAAATTCTTGTTTCATCGACATGAATTTTGTTCTTTCTGCCACTACCAGCCTTTTCTTGGGTCTCATATTTTTTTTATAATCTGACTTATTTTTTCGAAAGTCAGGTCTTCCAAATTTAAGGGATATGCCATGGTGGAGACTTTTATTACCGCCTCGCATCCAGCTGTAGTCAAAAATAAATCCATGATTTCATTTTCGCCTCCCTTTTCCTTGTTGTCTTCCAACTTTTTTGTTCTCGCAATGGCAGAGAAACAACGAATCCATGTATCCACGAAATCTGGATCTTCCAGAGACAATTGATATCCTATTGGCGACGCCATTGTTGTGAAGTAGAGGTTAGCACTAATCAGCTGCTAGACTCGTTTGACTGCTTTGTTATTCCCAGTGACCACTTATTTGAGTGTTCACTTATGCTTATGCAAATTATGCATACTAATTTGCTAGTATCACTACGCAGTTAATTGTGGATTCTTACACAGAAATATAGACAGAATTATTTTTATATTATTTGTTACTAATTTCTATATACCAGAAAAATGTTAAGTAAATAAATGACAAAGTGTAACACATTTTGTCTCTAGAAGGTTTTCATTGTACTAAAGTAATGTTTTTGTTGATGAAATTATATACGTGTAGGAGGGGGAGATAAAAAATTGCAAGTATCAGTTATAATTATGAACTGAGATGAATTGCTGAAGATATTTAAATTCAATTTGAAATACAGCAAAGTACTTTGGTTATAAGAAATAATAAATTTAATCTATTAGCTTGAAAGTAAAACTAAAATAAAAGCTTCAATAAAAATTTGTTTCAAAAATAGAAGCTAAAAACTTCAATTTAATTATAGAAATTAAATTGAAATAAAGTACCCAGCTCGGTTTCATCCTCAAGCAAATTTTGGAATGACTAATCTTGAAATTTACAAAGCTTTATAAGATTAGTTATTCCAAAATGAATGTATGTCTTAGATAAATTGACACTTTAGATATGTCCAACAACAGAGAAACTGTTGCAAACAAAGTTTAGATAAGGTAAAGTAGACACAGTTGTATTAAACAAAATGTTATTTTTAAGGAATTTCAAAATTTTTTATACTACAAAACCTTAAAAGGGGTCACTAGTATAATTAAATTTTTTTTTTTTATATATATGGAACCTAAAATGCGATATTATATTGAATGGGCAATGCAATAAGGCAATATTAAAGTTGGAAAAATCAAAGAATTAAGTAAATATTATGGACTATTATATAGTAATAAAATAATGGATATGTAATTGCAATGTGTAAATTTTTTTGAAAAATTCTTTTAACTATATTTTAAAGTAAACATTATCCAATGCCTACAAATTACTATTAATTCATTTCTTTGATTTAGGAGAACTTTATTTTTAAGAAACTTAATAATATCAACTTTTCATGTAAATACAGAGGGCATGGATCATTTAAGGATTTACAGATTCTTGCTTTTTTTTAAAATATTTTTCCATTTTATGGTAGGGGTTTTATTAATTTCTTCTAAATACCAAAAATATTTAGAAAGGGATGTTTGGTTACAGTACGCATTGTTATTAAAAGAAAACATATGCTGATACTACCTCTGTTTAAAGGGGTTTTTGTACAACCAATATAAAATTTCTTAAGTCAGATTTTCACTAGATGAAATGGTACATTGGTAAACAATAGATTCAGTAAGATACCTATTTTACAATAGACAAATATTAGGATTTCTGCACTTACACAATTTTCATTGTTGATTTCAGTTTTGGAATTATAATTTTTAGTGACTTAAGTGTTGATTTAAAATTTTATTATGTTTTTTAATATTTTTTTTCTAGATTATCTATACAACTGTAACTTAATTTAAGTGTATTTTTTATCGAAAATCTTGCTTACAGGATTATTACTAGGGAACTGTATCTCAATCAAACCGAGAAACTTCTGGCCAAACTTAATGCTATTTGGTTAAATGGAGTGTGTGTACCAAATGATTTTTCTATTTGTATTTTTTTCTGGCTATCACTATTATGTTTCCTGTATTTAATATCAAGGCATTTATAGCCACTATTTTTAAGGCATTGTTGTAAAAATTACTGTGTTTATAAAATACATCTTCATTGGGAGAGTTATTACTAATTCTATATTCTATGGAGGAGGGTATGTGTTTTATGAAAGGTTTTGTGTAGCAATGTAAAATATAAAAAAAACATTATAATAATATTTTGCTCAATGTTGTATTGAGCACGTTTTTTTAAAAAGTAAATGCTAAGAACTGTGGATTTTTAATCTGTCTGTTCTTTCTCTTTATATATATATATATATATATATATATATACACACAAAAAGTGATTTGTACCCACAGAAATAAAACAGATTTAAACAAACCAGACGTCATGTTATACCTTAGGTACCTTTCGACCAACACTTTTTCAAAGGTATACATTGGCAAATTGGAAAACAATCAAAGACACAATCAATATAACGGATGAGAAGGGAAAGTTGGAACGCAATTAAAAAAAAAAAGATAAATTTTAATTACAAATAATTAAAATTCAAAAGGGGATGAAAATAGCAAGATTATAAAAAATGAAAATAGCAAGATTATAAAAAGGAAAAAAGACACTCACAGTCCCTCCAACAAGCATAAGGAGCATATAAAATGCTCCTTCTGTTTGCACAGGCTAGGCTGGTGAAATTTTATAAATATAGCCTCCAAGATGGTACACTGAGCAAGCATTGTAATATTGAAAATCAAGTGTCTTCATAATTGGTGGCACAATCATGGCTGTTGAGCAAATGCTGTCCAATAGAGGAATCATGAACTGCTCAATTAGTTCTTATAGACTGGCTCCAACTACTTGAACGTAGATAGGCGGGAACATGCTGTGCAACTTGCATCTCCAATCTCAGATTGGTTCATCCTATATACACTGCATCACATCGGCATTTAAACTTGTAAACAAGTAAATTTTTCTGAGAATAGGACAACCGATCCTTACTAAAGGAAGGAAACACAGATCTTGTTTGAAAAACTGTGCACAACTTAACAACATTGTAATCTGATGAAATACACGCTGAAATTCTGTCAGATATTAACTGACATTTCCTGCCAAGGTAACTTTAAATAAATAGGGCAACGGCTGGGTCCAAACATCACTGATTCCTTGAAATGTTTGATTTTGCTGTCTATAACATGTCTGATAACATTGATGGGATATCCATTATTTTCAAAAATATTCTGAATAATAATAAGTTATCTATCTAACAGTTCATGGAGAACAGATCATCATAGTGCGATGAACCAGGGTCACAATCAGACCAATCTTACAGGACTTGGGAACAAACAAATTCCAACTTGTATATAAGCTGGTAAATGTGGGTTTGCGAAAAATGCTAGTAACGAAAACCCCATCCTTATATTTAACAAGGACATCCAAAAAGGGTAGTGCCCTATCATTCTCAACCTCCATTGTAAACTTAAGGGATGGATGGAGAGAATTAAGTTGCACCAGGAAATTAATAGCATCACTGGCGGAATTAAAGATTAAAAAAGTATCATCCACATCTCATAAACACAAGATTTTTTTAACCTTATCAAACAATAGTTGCTCATAATAGCCCATGAAGATATTGGCTAAAATAAGACCCAAAGGGCTTCCCATAGCAACACCATCAGTCTGAACATACATCATCTCATTGAAGCTAAACTCCACTCCTTCTGTGTTTGGCTACTGAAGGAGTGGAGCTTAGCTTCAATGAAGTTTAGCTAAGATATATGTCAATTTTTTTTTTTAACGTGCATTTATGGAATAAGTCCTACTCCTGGATATGGGTATGATTTGATTTATTTTTCCTATGTAGCTAAATAAGATAAAACTTAAAAAATATAACTCCAACAACAGTGAAATAATCTAGAGAACTTCAATAAATCATAATTATTCTTACCTGGATCAAAGATGTCACTAAATTGATAAGCAATAAATGCTACTACTGCAAATAAGAATAATTTGATCCACATTTTGAGCGAACTTTAGTCAAATTCCACAACACCTGAAACAAAAAAAAGATTTCTTAATTAATAAATGCATTCTTTTGGTGAAAGGGAAATGAATTTACTAACTTTTCTTCATCTGCAGACTAATAAAACATTTATAAGAATAAATTGAAATAAAATTTATCCCTAAAATCCAGAAAATTTCCAAACTACATTTAGGTCATTAAACTCAAACATACACCTAATTACAAAACACTTTCCAAAATTACACAACTCAAAAAGTTATATAACACCAACAAAGCTTTATTCATAATTGATATAATCAGTGTGCAGAGATCATGTTAATGTCATAAGATCAAAGAAAGTCATAAGAGAAAGAAAGAAAATATATATATATATATATATGAGAGAAAGAGAGAGAGAGAGACGTGTGTCTGTGTGGAGCACCATTTCAGATTTAAATAATAAAAACTCATCATATAAATAGTAACACAATTTTTGTACAATTTTTTTGTTTGCTAATCAGTCTTTTAGTTAATACTGAACAGGTTGTTGTTCAATCATTTGTCACACAAACAAAACAAATTCTCACATCATTCACTTATTTCTTTTGAGTATACAACATTAAAAAAAAATTAAGTTCAGCATTAGCATCGACAACATTCTGCTCACTTGTTTACATGTGTTAACAGTTATACACATAACTTCCTGCCTTCTTTCATTCAGCCTACAACTAGAATTTATGCATACAGTGCAAAAAATATAAATTTGTGAAATATACATCTGCACATATGCAACAGTAGCATCTAGCCTTTTCTCACTTTAGTTCATAAGGGCTACAACTTCATACACACTAGACCTGTGACATAAACCTATTAGACATACATCTACAAACACATTTATTATTTAACATATATTAATGTAATTCATACAGATTTACTGTAAAAAAAAGTTGTTCAAAGTATTTTTGTAATTCATTTCTTTCAATTTGTAAGAAAAATAATAGTTCAATAAATAAATGTTATTAAAATTTGTACATCTATATTTGAAGATTAATTTAATTCTTTGTTTTTACACATATATTCCACTACAAATAATGAGTGACCACCAATGAACAACAATCTAAAAGTTATTGCAGACTCAATAAAATATTTTTCAATAACATACAAATCCGATCATCTACAAAGGATTGGTAACCTATAAATTACATTTACAAATGATTGGTGACATCAACAAATATTGTAAACTAGCTGACATTTCAATAAGAATCCAAATAATTGTGAAAAACTGGCTGCATTCTAAATGCATGATCATATAGACTTTTGCCTACTAAGTTCAAGTCAAAAAAAAATTGTTTGATGAATGTTCCAGACAACAAAATACTGACATTCCACTTAACAGTGTGTAAATCTTTCTATATATATATATATATATATATATATATATATATATTGTCATCCACAGACTCTTTCACTGTATCAAAGTTCATCAGTGTGGCTAGATGTCTGGTTGCCTCTAGCTAGGATTGAAGCCTGGCTGAATTGGCATCAGTCAGAGAATCTACCCCTAAGCTGTTGCCATGCGGTAGGGATGAAGGTGAATTCAAGCATATTTATTTTTAGATAAACATGCCAGTGACTGAGAGAACTTGATTCATTTTATTGCATTAGTAGCAGTAATAGTCACTGTTTACACACTTTCTCCCCAGAGAGCTCAACTGAAATAGATAATATGTGTGTGTGTGTGTGTGTAAATATATATGCTTCAAAATAAACTAATTAACAAGGAAACATGCACAACACATACACCTATAAATATCAAATTTGCCTGCTTCTATCTCTATCCCATAATATACAAAAATAACCCAGGAAGGCCAGTAATTTCATCATTTAACTGATGCATGACTAAAATATGCAAATACATAGACCATTACATACAGCCCCTAGCTAATAAAGTAAAATCCTACATCAGAGACACAACAGACCTACTAAACAGTATTAATTATATAAAAACAGTGCCAGAAAATGCAACTCTAGTAATGATAGATGTATGATCACTTTATTCTAACATCAAACACATTGAATGACTAACTGCCCTTAAGGAAGCACTTATTAAAAGAACAAAGCAACAGAATTAATCATAAAACTTATGGAACATATTCTTACACTGAATGCTTTTGATTTCAATGGAAAACACTACTTACAAGTAAGAGGATATCCTATATATAATACATCATTTTTATATATATATATATATATAGATAGATAGATCATAATCTATCATAATATATATATCATAACCTATCATTATATATCATAATCTATCATAATCTATCATAATATACACTATTTACATTATTTGGACTATTGTCCTCATCTTTGTCGCCATATTTATTACAATGTTTCGGCTGTTGTACACTCTTTATCCACTGTGCCATGTGTTCTTGGCAAAGAGCCAAAGAGTGTAAGTTCAATACCTGGTTAAGGCAGTGGAGAACTTGGAGAGGATAATTAACAGGAGATAACTGACATCCATTAGACATGCCATGTGGAACTAGAACAGTCTACTCCAGTGAATGAAATAAAGGGTTCAGTTCAACATTCCAACCACCTGAAGAAGGCTGGAGTGTACAATGGCCAAAACATTGTAATAAATATGGCAAAAAAGATGAGGACAATAGTCTGAATAATGTAAATAGTGTACATAATACCTCATCTCAAAAATATAGACAGATACTACCATAATAAATATATATATATATATATATATATATAGCATAATGAGAAGCCACGTATACTTTCTTAATATGTATATATAGAAAAAGTTGCAAATTAAAAAAATAATAATGTTTTTTATGAAAGTATTTATTTATTTATATATATATTTGATATTTCAGATTGACCTCAATCTTTCTTCCGAAATAACTGTTTGTTTACAAGTAGCATCCGTCGCGAGATACGGAGGTCACGTGATATGGAATGTCACATATCAAATATATATATATAAATAAATACTTTCATAAAAAACATTATTATTTTTTTTTAATTTATTTATATATATATATATATATATATATATATATTTAAATAGGTTTGTAACGGTACAAAAAGCGTATTCAGAAAGGCATTAAAAACTAGAAATGTATTTTAGGCCATGATATATATTTTTTTAAAAACATACAGTCGTCCATTCATTCATGTCCCCTTTGACAGAACTTTTAACAGAATTTAGATCATAATCTAAAGAAAAAGAAAAAAGTTCTGTCAGAGGGGACATGAATGAATGGACAGGACTGTGTGTGTTTTATTTTAAACTTATATCATATATACATATATATACAATACTACATTTCTAGTTTTTAATGCCTTAATATATATATATATATATATATATATATATATATATATATATATGATGCCTATGAGAACTGGGCTGTAACATTTGGACAATATTGCCCTGAATCCACCAACACTAGGGGACTTAGTCTTTTGGAGTTTGCGAGCAATGAGAGGTTCACCACTTCTAACAGCTTTTACCCTCATAAACTGTCAAGAAAAACAACATGGCATACACCGAATGGGAAAACATACTACCAATTTGATGTCATTTTGACCCCAACATGCATTAAGTCAAGCATCAATAGAGCAAAGACAAGAACCTTTCCCAGAGCAGATATAGACAGTGATCATGACCTTGTGCTGCTGATAATGAAGGTCAAGCTGAAGAGAAAATTTCAAGCTGCACATCCATGTATTTTGTTTGACCTTGAAAAACTATATGATCCACAAATAAATGAGATTTTTCAGTCACAGTTTGGAGGACAGATCAATGAAACAGTCTGCAAAACAGCAAAGGAGGTTCTTGGTTGTCAGAGGAAGCAACACCAGCCATTGATTTCTAAAGATATCCATGACCTCTGCAACATGAGAATAACTTTGAAGAAGACTAAAAACGCCAACCAAGTACACAAGCAGATGAGGGTAACCAAGGAATGTTGGATCAACCCGCAGTTTGAAAACATCAAGAAAGGAATGAAAAAGGGAAACATATGATACATTGAAAAAGCTTATGAATTCATAGTGGAGTAGATCCACAGCTATCGAAGATATCTAAATTAACTTCTAACCAAAAACACTGCAGTTCTGAACAGATGGACACAGTACTGTCGGGACCTATACAAACAACCCATATAGCACGATATCAGTTTGATTGATGGAGACTCAACATCAACTTTACCACTTCCAGTGTTTTTACGGAAGAGGTGGAAGAAACCATATGCAGCTTATCAATGGGGAAGTCACCTGGAGTAGACAATATTCCAATGGAAGTGCTTAAGCATGGAAGGAATGAATTGGTCACTGTAATAACATTGCTCTGCCAGAAGATCTGGGAGACAAAAGAGTGACCCACAGAAAGGACTCAAAACACTGTGGAGCAGATCTTCAATTGCCACATTCGGATGGAGAAATATCTGCAACATGAGAAGGATCTGTTCTATAACTTTAAAAATTTCAAAAAGGCTTTGAATATTGCATGATGGTCTATGGCAGGTCCTGAGAACTGTTGACATAGAGGAGGGCCTCATTCAAACCAATGAGGCACTATAGAAGACATCCAGCAATGTGGTCCTTAACAGTCAGGTGGACAACTATTTCAAGACACAGTTAGCATCCATCAGGGCTGTTTACAATCTCTTTCTTGAGAACATCATGCAAGAAACCTTTCAAGACTAGCAGTTCACTCTATCCATAGGAGGGAGAATCATTAACAACACACACTTCACTGATGACATCAACTGGTTGGGTGGCAGCAACTCCAAATTACAGGTTGTCACCAACAGATTGACAGAGCAAGAGCAAATGGAAAAGTAAAGAGAACAGTAAAGTCTTGGTCAACAGCACAACCGACATCAGAGCCCAGATCTTTATGAACAGAGAACAACTGGAAGAAGTGGACACTTTTAAAAATCTTAGCATTAACCTCACAACAGAAATCAAGACCAGAATGGCTATCACAACATTGGCAATGGCAAAACTCAGATTTGGAAGAGCAAAAAACATCAGCTTTCCAACCAAGATTAAGCTCTACAAGTCCCTGGTGCTGTTCATACTGGGAATTTGAAAGCCGGACTCTGATAGCAGAAATGACCAAGAGAGTCCAAATATTTGAAACAAAGTGCTTCTGATGCCTTCTCAGGATCTCCTGGAGAGAACACAAGTCAAAAGACTTTGTACAGGGCCAAGTAACACAACTGGCAGGTCTCCATGAGGCTCTCTTTACAACAGTAAAGAGGAGAAAATTATTGTGGCTTGGACATGTCATACATCAAAATACTATGACTAAGACGTCTTCAAGGTACCATGGAATGGGGTAGACAGTGGAAGGCAGTCCAAAAGCTGGATGCGCAACATCAAAGAAATGACCATATGGACACTCTGATGCTGTTTTCATGAGACAGGAAATAGATCTGGGTTGGCAGTGGCTGGCTGCCTCGTCATTGTTCATGTCTCCTCTACGATCAGCTTAGTTATGAGAAAAGAAGAAGATATTGTACTATCAAAAGTTGTGCTACAATACAAACATTTGCTGTGGTGTGTATGTTTAAAAATACCAGATAGAGTATATCTGTAAAAGGATAATATGAATAAAGACGAAAGAAAAACTTATCTTAGACAATGCATTTCGTCCTCTGTGGGACTTTTTCAAGGTAAGCGCATTTACCTTGGTAAATTCCCACAGAAGATAGAACTTCTTTTGTTACCTGAAAAACTTTAAACTTGTAAATCTACCTTCAGAAGAAATTTTAGAATGTTTAAATAAGGAAAAGCATAACAAAATTAGATGTTCATTCACAAATCCATTACCAAATTATTCTGCTAGGATCATAAGACAAATAACAATAAAATGAAAAAAAAATGTTAGATTTCCTTATTTTGAAACAACTGAGTATTCTTGATGCATAAAGGTCAATTTTTTTATTATAATTTATAAAGTATTGTTTCAATTACATTTGAGATATTTTATTTCAGTTTACATTTAATGTTAGTTTTTCCTTATTAATTTTACAGTCGATTGAACAAGTAGCATTTTCAGGCTTATGGCCACATATTAATTGAAAAACATAATACAAATAACAATTGGAAAAATAAAATTATAAAAAATAGTATTCACATTTATTATGAATGAAATGCTTTAAATTATAATATTAATATTTGTTAGACTTTTCTGATTCTCACTATGTACAATATTTAGAATAGTAATGGCTGGCCACTCATTTCCAAATAAGCCTGTCTACTGGAGCAGCTAGGCAGTACCTGTTGTAGACACCTGCTACATTTGTATTTGTTCAACACCCACATAGCCAACCTGTGATTTATACTGCAACTATGCTGAGCAGGCCTTAGATGCATTTTCTGGGAAAGAGTGTATAATCTAGTGTGATCAACAGTTTTTGAACAAATCCTCAGTCATGATGACTTGTGACTTTGTTCTAGAACAACCATCAATGGAATTATTCCATCTACCCAATTTAATTCATAAAGCATGAGTCAACCTGTGGCACGGTTTCCAAGCATTTTCAAAAAGTGCCAGACACTGACATCACCTCCCCAGGCCAATATTATCATGAAGTCACCTTTATGACAAATCAACCATGGTAAGATTCAAACCCAGGTTCATGATCAGAAAACAAATGTTATAGACTTTTAGCTATGCACCCATAATATTTAATAATTAACTGATAAAATACCTTGAAAATATTTAAATTATTTCAGTCAATTAAGAAAGAATTTCTAAGTAATGTTGTTATATACACTATCTCTGTTATTTCAATGTCAATTAGAAGAGAGAAGAGAGTTATCTATCTTTTGGTGGTAGCTCTTTTAGTGTTAAAAAGAGAATTCTTTTTCTTCTCATGAAAATATCACTGTCATTTCTCCCGATTTGTCATTCAGAAACCAACACTTAATCTAAATGTAAGAACTTTGCTATCAATCTTTCAAGGATTTTTTTTATTTTATTTCCAGTCATTTATATGTACAATTACATTACATGGACAATTATCCTAATGACCTTTGGTAGTAAACTACACTATCCTACACTTTTCTTTTAAGTGTGACCAAATTGTCTTTACTCTATTCAGGTGTACAGACCAAGAATTTGTTTTAATGTGGATGTCATTTGCCAGGTGAACAATCTTCACATACCTATGTAAATGTTAGATTTCTATGTAAATATTTACCTGAATTCTAATAAGTCATTTAAAATAAAAAATGAGGTTCATTTTAAGAATGAACTTTTTTCTTTCAAAATTAACAAACAACAAAATCAGAAAGAAAAGTTCAACATGCAAATCACAGATTGGAGATATTAAAATCAAACAGCTGCAACAATTTAGATATCTGAGAAATATATTAATGGAAACTGTGACACAGAAATCCAAAGATGTATAGGGATAGTGAAAGATGCCTTCTAAAAGCTAAGCAAAGTATTTCTTTCATGGTAGTCTCAGCATCCTTCTATAGAACCAAATTCTTTTTTTTTTTGCCTCAAGTCTTTTCTTCATCTGTGAATAGATTGTACAACATTCTCTGCCATATAGGAGGATTAATATTACATCACACTCTTTTCATTGTTTCTGACAAAATTTGGCAGTTTTACACTTCAGCATTTTTTGGGTGATTGGAATTTTGAACTGAACCCTTTAAACCATACACCAGGGTAGATTGTTTTAGTTCCAATCACCTGAAGAAGGCCGAAGCATACAATGGCCGAAATGTCATGAATATAGCAACGAAGATGAGGACAACAGTCCGAACAATGTAAATAATTACAATACCTCATCCCAGAAATATAGACATATTTCTTTCATCTTAATTTCAGTTGCTTTTCATTATAACTGCTCAGGCCATCATTCCAATAATTCATCTAATAAAGCTCCCAAGATAATTTTAACACTCTGTTACACTTGTCAAAGTCAACAATTTACATGATGATATAAAACAATAGTTACTGCACTTCAACAGTTGAAAAACAATTTTTAAATTCTCAGTTCTTACCTTCTTTAAATTATTTTTAAACATAATATTTTCTAATTATTTAATATGTTTGAGAATTGCATATAATGAACACTATTTTACTTCTACTTAAATAGCAATGAACTTAACCCTAATGGCTCAACTATTCATCATTACAACTACCATGTTAAATTATCTCCAACATCAAAGACGGTCAGTAAATTTTTGGAAACAATAAAAAGTCTTTTCTCAACCATAGCTTTTCTCTCTGAACCAACTATTTAAATGTATTTTTAAACTACCCAAAGACTTTAACTCAACAAAAGACTATTTTGAATGCTTGTATATATGATTTATTTAACTGACATACCCATGTTTTCTTTCATTTTATTTTTTATTATTGCTTGGGATTCAGCCATTCAGATGTTTAATATAAAAAACCAGGATGGCAGAATTTCCTAGATCTACAGACAAAGGCCTAAAAATGACCTTGCCAAAATAGTGTTCAGATAGATAGATACATAAATACATATATACATACGGGTAGGCCTGGGTACCCTACTTCTGTAATTTATCCCAAGAAACTTCTTCTCAAAACAGGAAGAAGCCGGCTCAATCCGCCCAGGGTGAATGCCGCATCAGTACAGTACAGTAGTACATATATACATACACACACAACAAAAACAACAATAGTCCCCAAATAAAAAAATTGTTCTGACAGCAATGATAGCTTGTATTGTGGAAAACTTCTGAAGAGGAACAGAAAATTAATCACTGCTTTCTATCATTTTATAAGAAATCCAAAGTCTTGTAATACAGAATTTGGCAGAAAATAACAGATTTATCACTTCCCAATGCACATTTGTAAAATAAAATCCATTCCATCTACATTTTGAAATTATGTTTTAAAATAATTTTTGTCATGTACTTGTAGTTAAACAGGAAGGTTTATCACCAACCAAAGATGATTATATTTTCAGCTCAAATTTCATCAAATTTTCAATGCAGTACAAATGAACTTCTCTTATCTTTGCAATACCCAAAAGTTTAAAACAACTTTTACACTGTGCTGAACAATTTCATCATTTTTAAAACTGAATGCATCAAGTTCAATCATGAACATAGAAATAATTTCAAGAAATGATTATTCTTTCCTTCTCTTTAAAAAGTAAAGCAATGAAATATCTTAGGATTTTTACAAGGAAAAAAACATTCCAACTTGCAATCATTTACTTTTGTTTTTTCAATCACTGGCTAGTATTAACTTAATGAATACAAGTTTGTAAAGATAAAATAACTATCACAAATCTAAATTGTACTAAAATTAAAAGTTATTTGATAAAGAGTTGGTTGAGGAAAAAATATTTCCTTTGTATTGATCAACTTGTTCAAAAATAAATAACTAAATTGTTTTTTCATACCTTATATTTTCAAGGGAACATTAAAAAATTAAATTATGCAGACATGAAAGTTTTATTCTTAGAATTTAAATAGAAAAATAGGAACTATATTAAGCTTTATTACCAGTTTCATTAAGTTGTAAGTAATAAACTGCTTAGCAGTTTATTATTTACAAGTAAATGTAATCCAATAATTTTTGAGAAAAATTATTAAAATTATGAATTAAGTAATCTTCTAAACATTCTGTATCAACCAAGGAAGAATTGCAAGTATTATAGATAAAGAAAGTATTATAGATAAAGAAAGAGAAGTCAATATTCAAAATTAGTGGATTTGAATTGCAAAGATAATATACAGTTTTAGTTGAATGTAAAAATAAAATCTATAGAATTCTTTAAACAGAAATGAAACAGACAATACTTTTTATATGTGGAAAGATAGCTATATTCATAATATATTTGCCTAGACAGGCTAACACTTAAAAATTCTCATTAAAAATTAAATGGATAAAAACCATAAAACAGCACAACATGTCTGTAAACAACTACAACAACAGCATGATATCTCAGCAGCCACTTGAGTTGGGATTGCCTATTGTAATGGTTCCAGTAGAACCCCAAAATATATAAAAAAAAAACACCTCTTATAAATGTTACTTATCATTTCACAAGTAGATAAACGAATACACATTGATATACACACTAAAAGCAAGGATTGAAAATAATCCTAAGTTAGGCTAAGTTTATTAACACTACAGAACTTTCTCTTGAACTTTTTTCCCTTTTATAGATGTTAATCACTTAGATGCAAATGTTTTTTTTTATTGTTTATGACTAGAATTTCTGATATCGAGATTTTTCCACCACAATACAACAGTGTATTTCTAAAATGGCTTATACAGCAAATATGGACTGTGTATAGTTTATATAAAATTGCCATCAACCCAAATTTTTCTTCAAGGGAGACAATGAATAAAGAGTGTAAGTATTCACTATGTAATAATACGCTTTAATAAACATTAAAACAAAATATTTTGACATGAGAAAATCAAATAATTAAATCCAAAAACTTACAGTTTGGTAGCTTCCAGTTTGCATTGACGTGAAAGTTAGAACTGATTTCTCCTTTTCTAAATCCAAAGAATGTTAAAAAAACACACTAAAAAAGAAAGCAAAAGAAAAATGAGTTTTTCTTTTTTTTTTTTTAAATTGTTAAATCTTGATTTAAATTTTAGAAAATGGACAAAATTCTGTTAACACTGTAGCTCTAACAAAAAAAAAGTCTGAGAAACATTGACTTTGTTTCTACAGACAAACTGGAATCTTTCAGTGTTGATAGGGAAAGAGTCACTTAAATTCCACTTGCTGATAAACTTTTTTCTAAAACTGGCAAATAGTATGTCTCCTAATGGTAACTCCAATTACAGTGAACAATGAATAAATTAGTTATGTCAAGTTTTATTTTAAACTCTTACATTTATTGCTGCTGCTTGCATTTTTTCATTCTACAGTTAGTATTAAAAATATATAATTAGTTAAATTTATAGTCCTGATTAAAATCATAAAAAATACAAAAGGTGTTATAAAAATCTATTAAATCAAGTGGAAATACTTTATGATATTTTAAAAGTAGAAAACATTTTGTTTTTTGTCAAAATTGGAAATTTTAAAAAGGTTTCTTTTCATTAACTGAATTTTTTGTATAAAACTGTCTTTATGTACCATGTCCTCTGAGGATGTAGCCGATCAAAGTCTTTTGCAGCTCTTAATAAATTTTGTTTTTTGTCATTTCTCCTAAACCCTGTTCTGACATCCATTTACTCAAGCTCACTAATGCATTGTTTTTTTTTTGCCCTCTTGCCTTCAATCTATTCTGCGAGTATCAGAATTTCCAAGCCCTCTTTCCTCATTATGTATCCTAGAAATTTCAATTGCTTCTTCCTGTGTTTTCATTTTCTCTAAAACTTTGTTGTTCACATAATCAGTCCATGGTATCCTCAGCATCCTTCAGTAAAACCACATTTCTGTTGCTTCAAGTCTCTTCTTCATTTCTGAGGAAGTTGTCAAGCACTCACTGCCATACAGGAGGACAGATATCATATAACAGTTTAGTACTCTTTTCCTTGTTCTTACAGAAGCTTATAAAACAAATAGGGCACATTGGTCAAAGGTAAACAACCACAATCCTGTTTAATTTAAGAGACTGGTTAATATACTTTACCATAATTAAAGGAAAAAACAGATTTTATAAAATGAAATATTTTAATCTGCTTCAGGAATAATTATAATATTCTCTTCTTTTTCTTCCATTAAGAAAAGATAAACATTTAATGCATACAAAAATGTTTTCAAAATTAACACTAAAAAGCAACATATAAAATACAGATTTTATAAATGTTTAAATATATTAAACTAAAACAAATTTATAACTATAGATTTTATAAGCATTTTCAGTTTTCAAAAGTTTCAAAATTTATTAAAAGAATTTTTTTTAAAATGCATAATGGATATAAATAAGAAGTAGAGAATTTTAGATGATGTAATTGAAATCTGACTAAAATTGTTATCTTATTTTCCGATTTTCATAAGTTAGGAAACAGTTTGTGATCTTATCATGAAATAACATTCAGAAAATCACATGATTGAATGTGATGTGAGGCAAACTTCTTTAAAGAGAATTCCTTATATACAATGGACATTAATCTAATTTTCCTGCTCTACCCAATACACCTTGAATGAAAACAATTCATAGAGGTAAACCACAATGATTCACCTTGAACTTTGTTATTAATCAAAGAATTGTTCTAAAAGGAGTGAAGGTTAAAGTTGGCTTGGAAGAACAATAACGAAGATAAGAAATTCTGTAAGTCAATATGATATACCTGATAAAAGTAACTTTATTGTTCTGGAAAGGAAGTTGTCTATGTGGTAATCTAAAGAGATAGTCACAAAAGTCACTGTATCAAGTACAAAACATTTTATTAGAAAAAGTGTATATTGATTGTAGAAAGAGTAAATATCTGGTGCAGAGCTGGGTCATGAAAATAGAAAAAAATAATTGATTAGCATTTGCTAAATGATTATTTTGACATCATTTATTCAGTTATCATTACTTATTAAGCCAAACAAAATTAAAGTTTTATAAAAAAAAAAAAAACATGCAAAAAACACACAGAAATGAACTTTGTATTTTAATGTTTGGAGATTTGGCAAATGAATTTCACTATTGTTTTATATTTGATCTTTGTTAAATACAAAAAAACATTTATTTTGAAAGTTTTATAATACAATACTGTTGTGATGTCTTCCCTCTAATGAGGCTATTGTGAACTATTTACTATAAAGTTAGTGGTGAAAGTAAGCCTCGCAGGAATGGTGATATAGTCTGAACATTGGTCAACCAGCACACACTCCCAAATTGTGTAACACACTTCTGTTGTATTTACTGTTCAATACACTATTTATCTGCAACTTCTTGTTTTCTTATTTCTTAACCATTACTTGGTCACAACAAATAGCAAAGTAGCAGATTTTAACAAATGTAATTTTGTATTTGATCTATTTGGATGGTTTTCTTTGTCTTGTTTCTTTTTTCCTAGCATGTCAGACATGAACACTCTGGCTTTCCTTAGGTGTAGTGTGTTCGAGGATGTTGCTTGTCTCTTTCTGACTAGCACTTTCTACAAGCTGTTTATTCTTGGCTTATTGATGGAGTCAGCTAAAGAGTGTATGTGAAAAAATTCTTTCAAGTTTCTTATTCTATAATGCAGCTGTCTATTATGGAATATGAACCATATACAAAGATTAAAACACATTGCCTAAGAAAATTCTGGCAAGAAATTTACTTTTATTAATCATATCTTATTTACTTTAAAATAAAATAATGGACATAAATCTTAACTTGAATGATCCCCATTGTGAGAAGCACATTGTTACTTATAAAAACTTGGCATCAGATTTTATAAAAAAATATTTCATGGAAAAAAAATTTAAACTAATAAAAAAAAAAAAAAAAAAAACTTTAGAAAAGTTGCATAAATATTGATTTATAATTTAAGTGTAATACAATGTTTACAATTAATCAGGAGAAAAAACATTCTGTCCATTTTTTCCTCCTACACATCAAATGCATAGAAAAGTTTGTTTTGGTATTTTGTGATGCTTTTTCGAAATTCAATACTTATGTTTTCTTTCCCATAAAATGTCATCAGTATCTGATGACAGTACCAAAAACATATGTGCAAAAAAATCCATCATCTCATGTATTCAACCTATCCTTGCTGTTAAGTGGACAAACTTGATTCATGTTGCACATCAATATATAAAAACATACAAGTACTATCAGTAAACACTTTTTCAAGACCTTGATATAAAAACTACATAGTCAAATAACAACCCTAAACCCAAGTTTTATACATTAACTCTTCAATTACAGTGGCTTATGAGAAATAAATCTAAGAAGCTAAGTCTTAAAATACTGTTTTCCCGAATTAAAACTAGAAGCAACATCAATCATATACAAATCTTAAACACTTATGACTTTAGAAATATATGCAGTGTTCTGTAGAAATGGCATTGTTCAAGCAAGAAACTAAGACAAATAACAATGAACAGCATTATTCTACATACAGTGTAACCCGGATATAAGAGACCCGGATATAAGAGAGATTTTCTCTGGTCCCAAATTAGAGCCTGTGTTAATGTATATAAAATAGACCAAACCCGGATATAAGATAAACCCGTTAATGATATAAAATAGACTTCTTCTAAGATAAGTCCCGACAACTTCTCTTATATCTTTATATTGACACTGTACATATCAAGCTGTTTAATTCTATTTGATATACCAGCCTGTCAGCAAGTAGGACTTCATTTTACACAAGTATAACAGTAGCAAAAGGATAAGCATTTAAATTTATCTTTTTATGGATACAAAAACATTTTAAATTATTTTCAGAAAAATGCAAACAAAATGTGATATCATATATATGAAAGGAGTGGTGTAAGACATGTTTCATTAAGTTAAAGAGTTTTGAAGAGAGTAGACTGAAGCTCCATGATCAGCCTCAGCAAGCTCTGAAGCAGAGATGCCATCAAAATCCTGCTAAAGCAAATTTCATCTGTCAGTGTGGCTTTGTCACCCGCATCAAGGCTGGGCTAGTATAACACTTAAGAAAGCACAAATGAAATATTTTTTTTCGTGATTTTTACCACAATAGACCCTGCTAGCATGCATAAGTGTAAAACAAAAAGCACCATCTAATCGCGGACCCTCATTTATTGTTCATGATAGGAGAGTCCACCATATATATATATATATATATATATATATATATATATATATATATATATATATATATAGGTAGGGTTGGGGAATAAGTTGTGAGCATTTTGTTTTTTGTTTTTTTAAGTAAAAAATCTTTGGGAAGCCAAATGATTGTTGTTCCAATATTTACATATATGTATGATTTTTGTTAATTTCATTTTTGTTTTGTATTTCTCTAACTTTCTTACACCTACCTCTTTTTCTTCCTCCACCTTAATATTATTATATAGTTTTCTCTATTTGAAATACAGTATCCATTACCCTTGTAATGGATACACTATATTTAGGACTAATTGTATAAGGACAGAATTAAGTATATGCTATATTTTGTTCTTTTTATGCAAGTATTTAAAAGCAATGACCACATATATAAATCAAAATTTGTGGTCCTGATGTGTTCTGTTTAAGCAGATGTCACTATCTACATCATATTTGTTTTATATGGATATTTTTATGCAGACTAAATATGAATGTCATGAATCTCAAATGATTTTTCTTCACTCTCCACCACTTGACTTAACAGAAAAAATAATTTCAGTAAACTTAATATTTCTGTTAGTGTTAGAAAATAGATATTGTCTGTTAATAGGAGGCATGATGGAGTAATAGATAGTGGCTTGGATTGAGGAATCGGAGAGCCGAGTTCAAATTCCAGTCGAATCCATTACATTCATTTACGTGCTAACACCCTTGGGAAAGGTGTGAATCCTCTTTCTTCTCCCTCCAGCTATGAGTAAATAGCAGGACAGATTGGGTTCTATAGCCTTGGATGGAAACTGGTCTAGGAGAAGGAAAACTCTGAATTCAAACCTGCTCTTAGAGGAGGGTGAATGGAGTCTCTCTGAGCCTTGGTTGGCAATCCATTTAGTATTGGTGTCACGATAAAAACATCCTTGATAGCCCTAGCAAAGCATCAAGAATTCAGCTATTTGACAAGATTATGAACTACACCAATCAAAGTATTAGTGAGTTCAATCTCGGCTGAGGCTGCAAGATGTGATAATAATACATCATTTATTTAGAACAATATATTACATAAATATGAATGCATCTACATCTATATTCAGTACAATTTCTAATATCCTTCAAGTGGGGAAAAATATACAAAAATAAATGCTCACTCTTAGATTCAGCTCAAAATGAATTAATGAAGTTGTTCAAAATTTTTTCATAAAAATAATTTTATTTTTAATATTAATGGCAAAGTGAATGTAATAACAGTTTTATTTTTCTCCAGCTGAGTATACTGATAATAATTTAAATCAAAATATTAAGTTAATGGACAAAAAAAAGATATTATAGAATCTTTAAGATTTTAGTTGAAATAACTTGTTACTAGTAAGCAAGTCAATAAAGCCATTAAAACACAAGAGATTACTTAGTGTGAAAGTAGCAAAAATGTTTAGTATCCAGTATTATTTGTATTATGTTTTAGTAAAAATCGCAACAATAAGTTGATACATTTCTGTTTAATATTAAAGTACAAAATTGAAACTAAAGAATAAAAAGTTTCACTTCCTTGACTACTATTTTTCCACCTCAAGGAAGGCAATAAAGCCATTAAGACACAAGAGGTTACTTAGTGTGAAAGAATGAAAAAAGCATTTAAGGAGAGGGAACAATAAAAAACAGGAATTAAGAAGACAACAATTGACATTGTATTTAAATTTTTGAAGATCAAAGTTGATTAGAAAGTAAGAAGCTGAAAGAAGTTCAAAAAAAAAAAAAAGAAACTATTAGTATTTACGCTAACAGTTTTTTTCTTACCACTTCTAGCCATTTCAACTGTAAAATGGTGAGTTGCTTCTAATTTTCATTGACAACCTTCCTGATGTCATCAATTCACAATTGATGACATCATGAGGACACAACTATTTACTCCTGTCTTAATGGTAAGTCTTTCATGTTAGACAATTTTTCTTGTTAGAATCTTATACATTTATAGGTCTACCATTCATCCATGCATTCATTATTGCTATCACATCTGATCTGGTGCTTCTGCTATGTATTTAGAGATTCTTGATAAAATACAGAAAGAATTTAATGTTACTGGCTTCAGTCACTTTCCCACTGCCATTACATAGCTTTACTTCCCTGTGTCTAGTCTATAAATATTTTCATGGTCTTTGGTACTTAGACTTTATTCATTATCAAAGAAATGGATCCTAAGTGTATCTTATATACTTTTAGATTTACTTTTTGTATAATAAAAAAAACAAAGATTATATTAAGAAAGCAATTTTCCTAATGGGATCATTGTTTTTAAAGAAGATCAAAATAGGACATTTTTTTTATGTTATTTGGCAAAGAACCCATTACACAGGAAACTAAAATAAGTTCAGGATTTACAAAGAAAAAAAAAGCAGACAGCCACTTAAAAATCCTACAGACAATATTTGCAGTTGAGTTAAGGATTCTTTCTTTACTAGCTGTCCCATGTTACTTACAGAAGAGAGAGATATTGTCAAGTAATTCCTGTTGGCCTAAAGATGTCATGAAGGAAAATTTAAGCATGGCACTTCAAAAGTCTAAATTGAGTGACCAGTCTCTTAACTAGGTATCAATTGTCACAAAAGAAAATACTGAAAATATTAGAATCCTAAGCTTTACAAATATAGGTTGTTTATAATGGAACAGTGTAATCAAGAAAAAAATAATTGACTCAAAATCTCAAATTTGACTGTTGATCAATTTAAAACAATTTTCCACAAAAATTTCAGGGTGATGAAGTTCATGAATAAAGTGAATCTTAAAATGTTAAAAAAAAAAATTGTGTGAGAAAAGCATGTAAAGTTTCATTAAAGTTTTTCTATTATGATTTATGCAAAAAAATATTTTTCTTTATATCTATCAATACAAGTTTTAATATACATTATTTACATTATTCGGACTATTGTCCTCATCTTTGTCGCCATATTTATCACAACATTTCAGCCGTTGTATGCTCCAGCCTTCTTCAGGTGGTTGGAATTTTGAACTGAACCCTTTATTTCGCTCACTGGGGTAGACTGTTCTAGTTCCACGTACCATGTTTGATGGATGTCAGTTATCAGTTAATTCCTCTCTCCAAGTTCTCCACCACCATAGCCAGGTATTGAACTCACACTCTTTGGGTCCTGTCACTGGATCTAACTAACGCCTTTATCCACTGTGCTTGAGAACACATGTCAAGTTTTATAACACACACAATCCACTATTTGGAATCAAGTAAAATGTAAATTTTCTTAAAATAATTGCTAGATTGACTGACTTCCTTTTGTAACACTATTTGCTGGTAATTAATAAGCGCTATGAATATCAAACAAAAATGAGTTATTGTTCATTAAACTACCATGAAAAGGGTTAAATGGATATCAAGAAAGATAGACTGATAACAATTCATGGCCAGCTCAGAACAATACTTAATTTGTAGGATGGGTGAGCTGTTGACAATTGATAGATAACACTGCGATGAGTGTGTCTATCGACATGAGGGGAATTGGATAAAATTTTTAATGCCAGTTAGAGGTAAAAAGGTTGTTTAAGGAATGTTTCTAAAGTGAACCAAAGGATACGAGAGCCAGTTCTTCAGTATCTGATTTTGGACAGGAAGGAAATATAAAACCGATTTGGCAAAATCTTTCTGCAGAAATGTCAGGATTGAAGACAATAACTACCTGGCTTAATTTTTTTTTTTTTTTTAAATAAAAACACTGTAATATCTCAACATTTGGCCAGCCAATTGTCACCATGATCTAAGTTGCAAGATTTTCCCTGGGAAAGTGTCTCTAGGTCAAGGGCAAGAAAGCCAATTGTTTATTCAACTTTCAGACCAAGAAAAAGAAATCAACACTGGTGTCATTTAATTTATGAGGTGACAGTATTTTGAACAGTAATTTTTTTTTTTTAAATTAGTCTTTGCTGAATGGTGGAGGTGACAGGCATAGAAGAGTAATTGAGGAAGAGGGAGGAGCTGCCTGCATCTACTGAAGAGTAGCAGGCACTGATGAGACACCAAGGAGGGTGAAGGTGCTGCCCACATCCACTGAGGAGCATTAGTGAGAGATGCTAAAAGGAAAAAGAAGAAGCTGTGGGCAGAATAACACCTACAGCCATTACCCAAGAAAAGGTAAGGAGATTTGAAAATTGAGAAATAATTAACTTCTAAGGACCAAAACCAATGACAGGTGGAGGAAATACCAATTCCCCAACTGCATCCCCCACACCAGTTTTTAACAGACCTCAATATATACAAATGTGCAAAGCGAATTCAGAGACAGAAGAGAGATTGCCCTGAGAACCCATTCCAGTCGGCAAGTGTGAGACAATGCATGTGACTATCTGCCAACACAAACCTCCAACATCAGCCTTGAGCAAAACTTACCAAATCAGCTAATCAAACTTCACTAACTCCACAAGCCAAAACTTATCAGCTTAACCAAGTGTTGCATCTGATTTAGGAATGGGTTGGCAAACACCTGTATGCTAACACCTATACCCTGACTACTATTAACAAACCATTGTACACAGTACTTGATATAAAAATAGTAAATATTTTTTTATATTATTTTGAGTATTGTTTTTCTCCTATTTTACTGTATGAATTTGGTCTGCTTTAACAACCCAACACAAAGATACCTGCGATGAATCAATATGGGCCTACTTATGATTAACCAATCACAATGTGGGATAGGGCAGGTCATTATTAAAGTGATCACTCCATCGATCAGCCACAGTACTTTACATCTTGGATGACCAGGGAGGGTATAGAGTTACAATTGGTTCCGTGAACCATAAGTCTGACTCTGAAGTCGTTACAACTGGTGCCATGACCATCGGATTCAACTCTGGGCTGACCACTGTTGATGAAGGTGTTGCACTTTGCTGGCCATACAAGTTTTTTTTCTTCTAGTTTTTTTTTTTATAAAAAAAAACTAACAAGCCACAGCTTGTCACAGATTACCCCTTGGGGTTCATTTTTAGGAGTAGTCCTTTTTGTCAAATCAAGAACCATCAGTAGGGAATAAAAATTACATTTTGCCTATTGTGAATCCTATTGCAGTTCAGGGGTCAGAAAGGAAATTGGAGAAGGGAAGTTATAACATGAATTAGTTGATACGGAATAAAAAAACTTTTGCTGATATTGGTTTAAACTATTTTCTTCAGTTTTGCAATCAAGTCCTGAGAAAATCCATGAATCTGACTCAACTTGCAATACCACTTTGATAAACATCTTAAGCATGCTCTTGTTACTGGCATGCTGCAATAGTTGAGTAAATACTTAAGCAATCTACCCTCCATGAATTACTTACCCATACAGTCACAGCAAAATGGCAGCTGTATCCACTGCTAACTTTGAAAGTGATAAAGTGATTAGTTTTTGACAAAATTTAAATAGAAGGAATCCTTCCTTCTATTTAAATTTTGTCAAAAACTAATAGTTATACAGCCATAGAATAATTTTATAATACAACAAAAGTGATATAGTGTACAAATGAAGCAGTAAAATTCACAAAAACAAATCAAAATGAAAAATTATATTCTTCAAAGCAATCATCAACAACAAAGAAATGGTCATAGACCTCATATTGTCAAAAGAACAAAAATTTAATTAACAAGACAAGAAAGTTTTAATGAAATCTTAAGCATGAATGGTTAGACATTTATAGTTAATCTTAACTGAAACTGTTTCAGTCATAAAAATAAGATTTGTTTTTGAAAATTTTCTTAAGATGATTGTAAAATGGAGAATTTTTTGTCAATATTTTCAAAATAACTGAAAGTACAATATAACATTTTAGTGGTCATTTGAAAAATATTAAAATATTATTTTACATTTTAAAGTGAAATTCTACAATCAGAATGTTCTCTTCAAGGCAAAGAGTCTTTCCAATTAAAAAAAGAAACAATTTTAAAATAGTTTTTTTACTTTATTTACCTTTAACACTTTGTGATGCTTTTACTCAAAACAAAAAAAAATTGTATCTTATTTTAAAAATAAATAAAATCAGACCAACCATAGTTATCAATAAGGTATAAGAGCTAGTGGTTAGAAAATAAATGTTAAATTTGAGGTTAAAAAATAAATTCACAGAGACATTGGATTGAAAGTTCAATTTTTATAAAATAGATATTATAAGAAAGATGCAGGTATACAAAAACTGAAATAATATAACAAGGCAGCAGAAAATGATAAAAATTTGTCCAAAAAATGCAATACAAAGAGCAAAACACTTTACTAAAAAATCATTCAGACAAAAATTAAACAATTCGCCTTTGTAAAAAAATGTATAAAATAGCTAAGTTTATTCTGCTTAAGTTTTAATTCTTTATAAAATGTACAGTTTACTTTATAAAAGAGATTTAATCTTTTTAACAGTCATTATCCAAAGTTATTTAAAGGCAATACATACTTTCATCATTGCTTAAAATTATTTTGATAACTTCAATGCACTTCAGGTAAAGCTCACCTTACTTTGTCTTATGATTGACAGACAAAAGTGAAAGTGACATTTATCATAATAATCCCATAATAATTTATCATAATAATCCCATACTCTCCTTATCCTACTTGAAAAATGCTACTTTGTATTCCTATGAATTGTTTTATCTTTAATATTGGTTTTAAAATATGTTATCATTAGAAAAAGAAAAGATATGTAGTTGACAGTTTTAATATTTAATAAAATTCAGTAGAAATATTAAGCTGATTCTGTTGACTAATCAGATTAATAAATGTAAAATATATACAGTAAAATGACCTTAAATTGAGCATTAGCAATCTCTAAGTGTAGATTCAAGTTCTTGTTATCATTTTATTTTTTATATATTCTGCAAATATCACTGAATCAACCAAATTAAAGGCAAACAATTCTATTTTGTTGTTTTATGAAATCTTTTGAATGTTGCTGGTTTTTCTGATAATAAAAAAGCTTCATCATTCTATATTTTATCCTGCAATATTATACTTTATCTGCTGCAGGTAGATACTTAGCCAACAAGTCTTATTTTCCTATAGGCTTGTGTTTTTGTTTTAATGCAACTTTAGCAATATTTTGACATCTTCCTTTTACTTCAACTGGTGCCATCAATTTTACTTAAGATAATCACACAAAAACAAAAATAAGCATGAACTAATCTTTTCAATTTAACATCCAAAATTGTTTATTTAAATCATGCTAGCACAGGAAAAAAATTATGAAGCATTGCCTAAATTTTGTGTCTTATAAGAGAAATCAGAAGGCATCCATTGTCATAGATATATTTAAGAATTAAGATATTAACATTAACAGTATGCATTGGAATGTCTATTGAATATAGTTTCTTTTAATTGAATTATTAGTAAAAGTCTCCAAATTTCTGTCCATGTTAAATGCTTAAATTTACAGGCATGAAAGTAAAATGCCAACAAAAATTCTTAAGCAAATATTGAACAAAGAAAAGAATAATTCCATATTAACACTTGGAGTAAAAAGAATAATTTCTTGTTTTTGAGGAAAATCAAACAAAAGCCAAGAACAAATCCCCTTTAGCAGACTTCAAACATTTGGGTGCTTATCACTTAATTTATATTTGTGAACTGAAGAATTCAAGGTTTGTGACCTTCAATTTTTTGTCTTCAAATTTAGGAGACAAAAAAAGAAGCTTTAATCATGTGTTCTGTTTTACTCTCACCAAGTAATGATTATTCATATGTAATAAATAAAAATATTTTGAATTTTACAAAGAGAAGTGAGCATTCAAACCCAATTAAAATCTAGTTAGTTCTCAAGGTAAGACTTACTATTTTAAAGATTGGTACTATACAGTATTCTTACCTCCAATGTCTTCTCCTTTATAGCTTTGTGCTAGAAAAACTAAGATTAATAAATATCTATATTCATATTTTAATAGATTAAAATAATTTAATTTTTCCTTTTTTTTTCTATGATTTTAGAAATTTAAATTTGTTCTGATTACAATGCAACTGTCTGTTGGTAAATATTCACTAGGCATAAGAAATTATTTTTCAAAACTTTTCTGATTTGACATTGAAATTAGAAATAATTTTGATATTACATAAATGACAAGAATTTTAATGTCTAACTAGACCACCCATAACACATTGGGTTTCTTTTGAAAGCAGTTAATGATATTAATGATGTAACAATATTATCAATTTTATTATTAATTACATATTTTGTATTTGCAATACAAGTTATCGTCATACTTAGTATTACTCACATTATATAATATTACTCACATCAGATACAATAATAAATGAATAAATGGAAAGATTTTCAGAATTTGTGAAAATGAATGAAAAGTGCCAAAAACACCTTAATGCAAATATATCCTGACTTAATGTATTAAAATTATTTTACAATATCAATAGATATACGTTTTGCTTCTTTGCATTATGAGATATTCAATAAAATGTACTTTGAATACAAAATTGAAACAAGTGTAGTCTTTTTCAAAATATTAAGTATATTTTTTATTATACATATTTGTTTCTTCCTCACATTTAATTCAAAATGCATAATGGCAGCAAATCAGCATGCATCTATGGATTGATATAAGAATGTGTATCAAAAACAAATATTCAATTCTCTATTAAAAATGCTGTAAAAACAGAAAAACAGTTCTAGTTCAAAAAGCCCTTGTTGAAATTTCACACTCAACAATGGTTAAGCATGCAAAATGCTCCTAAACTGGTTGAGACATTATGCATTGTTTAAGCTGTATTTCAGGAATACACACACGCACACATATATACATACAAGATTAGAGTTTTAGTATTATATAGATTTTATGAAACTTATTTTGTGTAATAAATATGTTCATTTGGAAATAGATTCAACCTTATTGTCAAAATGTGAATGAATTTCTTTATCAATTCATTATTGGTTTTATTACTAAACTAATAATCTTTCAGTACTTTATGACATTACATGTTTAATTCAATTATTGTCAAGTAACTGAATATTATCAGATAATAGGAATTTAAAACAATTTATAACAACTTGTATAAAAGAAAATGTTAACAACATAATTCCAAATTATAACACATCAAGAAAATTGCTAAAATCAATCACAGAAAAAGTTCAAGCGGTAAGAATGATGTTCAGGTTTTGTGATCTTCCTGCAGAATATAACTGTCAATATTGTAGGAATTGTTCAAACTTATATTCCTATCATCTTTATGTCATTTATAAGATATTTACTAGTGAATTCTCCCACCTTTCCTTCCAAATTCTTAGATTCAATGGTTAAAGAACAGACCAACTGAAATGTAATGAGCCAAACAATAAGGATAAAGATACTAGTCCAAGTAAGTTATGAAATGACATTACAGAACTTATAACACAAAGTTAAGACTTGTCTAAGAAAGGTTAAGAAGAAAAAAAAGACTAAAAGATAAAATAGTCTTATTAGGAAAAAAAAAAATTTTGATTTAAAATAATTTTTTTTTTCTTCGATGACACTTGATGCTTTATGGGCCTTATCACCTAAGCATCAATTATTAATGTCTATGTGAAAAAAACAACTTGCAACGTGAATTGCATCAAGTTAACTGGTAAACTATGCATAATGATCACCCCCACCCTGCAAATCAGAATTGCTTTTTCTGACAACAAAAAAATAAACAAATAAAATGGAGGGTTGAGAAAGAAAATGAACATGAGAAAATGGTTCATAAAATTTAGAAGAGGTCAATAGATCAATAAGATAATCTGGCTGGGCCATGTGAACTAGTTGTTTTTCTTACTCATAAGTTTTAATTTTTTTTTTAATCCAAATTTTTAAAGTGTATTTAGAGTTATATCTGTACGAAAATATTTGGGACAGATTGAGGTTGAGCAGTATACACTTCATCATTTTGCAGGTTTGTGGTATTACCATTAAAAATTGTATATCCCAATATAAGAAACCACATTTTTAACTAAAAATTTTTAAGCTAAAAATATTGATAACCTATTAAAATAATTAATAATTATTTGAAGAAGAAAATTAGCAATAGAATATCAAATTATTTGAATTAAAAATGCAAATGGTGAATAATCTAAGAAATTTACTTACTCTTCTGACGGTTTTTAATTCTTCTTTCCTAAACTCAATATTCATGTTAAGTGTAACTAATTTTCTATTTGCCAAGCCTTCATTATTGACCATGAAATGCAGAAAAGCATGAAACAATGTCATTCAAAGTTATACATTTTAAACAAAAGATTCACTGAAAACTTATCTCAGGAAGGCAGCAACTCTTGAAAAATGTTCTGTTTCCTGGGAGATAGTCTCCGGAAAAGTATCCTCAAAAAAAAGGACAGTTGTCCATGTTTTTTTTTGTTTTTTTAAGACAATTCATTTTCCCCATCCTCTTAACAATGCAGATGACAAAATTTCCTAAAAGAAATAGATTTAATCAAATGTGCATCCAGCTTACTGAAAAAAAAGTCTTTTAGTAATTACATTAAAGTATTTGAAAGAATAACTTTTCGATTTAAAAAGAAACATTTTTTTAAGATCAGATTGAAAAACATTATTCTCTTCTGCAATTTCTTCTTAGCTTAGATGTCATAGAGCCACAACATTTTAAATTTATTTAATTACCAAAATATTAGCATTAAAATTTTGTTAAATATATATTTCTAACTTAATATAAAATTTATGTGAAGAATATGCTACAGTAAGGTCAGGGAATATAGCCAATAAAAGGAATCTTTTCTTTTGATAACTGACAAAAACAACATCAGTTTTCATTTAACGAAGGTTAAGTTGCAACAACAGTAAACAAGTAAGAAGTTAGAAATGATATCCAAAGTGTTAAGTCTTAACATCAATTAATATGGAAACATGATAATAAAGAAACTTTGAACTTTTAGATTTCGTTTAAGGCATGTAGATTTCTGTGATATTTCTAATTTCACATAAATGTAAAGAAAAATATAGATTATACTGTATTACATTACTTGAACTAAAGTTTTTGTTTTCCATTTGAAAAAAAAAATAGGTTAGTTTTTAGTCATCTTATGGAATTTTGATCCTTAAAGTTTGAAATTTTCACATAAAAATCAGTAAAATGTCTGTAGTGTCTGCAGCTTTCTTGTTCAAACCAAAAATCTAATTTTTCACTAAAAAATTTAATTAAACTTAATTTTATCTTATTTATTTTATCCTATTTTCCTTTACTATCAAGAAAATTTGTGTGAATTTTGAATATACCTGTGTTTTTTTTTTTGTTTTTTTTTATCTATTTGTGTTATTTGTCTATTTCTTTCTCTGAAGTAGAGTATTTCTACACAACCCAACCACGAGATTGAACTCACAACAAATAGAAAACCAGATATGATTTAACCAACACTTTAATTCATGAGGTTATATTTCTCTGGAAAAATCCAGTAGTGTCATTTTTTTAGTCTTAAACCTAATATCTGTATAGATGGATTTTTTGAATATACTTAAAAAGAAAAAAATTAAACCACACTAGAGAGTATTCATCTCTATGTCAGTTTTAGTGAAGAGGTTGTCAAGTTTTCTTATTCCCCAGTGTTGTTCTATCTGGTATCTTCCACAGCAGTTGATGATCACACTTTTCCATCCATACATGATTATCTATGCCTAATTTTAATAGCTCTCCCTGGACTACTGCTTTTTGATATTTTTTTTTTTTTTTAAATGGCTGCTCATCTTGTCTTTCTATTTCTTGTCACAATTGCATGGGATGCACTGCATGCAATCATCTCCAAATGTTAGGACTACTTTTGAATATTGTCTTAATGTTGTATGAACTGCACATCCTTTGAATCTTCCCAAACACCTGAAGAAAGCTGGAGAATAATACAGTGACCAAAATGTGAGAACAACCAATATGAGGATAGTAATCTCAATGTAAAAGCATAATATAATAAAAATTCCTCATTTAAAAAATACCAACATAAATCTTACCTTTATTATCAAAATACTGAATTATTAAGTATGGAATGTCAACTATCTTAAAACTTGTGCTGTTGTTAGAAAAAGTAGCTTAAAATTTAAATGCTATAAAAATAATACATTTCACAATATATTATTTAAAAGCCAATATTTTATTTAACAACAAGCAGCATGGCCCGGCGTTGCCCGTGCTTCATTCAAAAATCGTACGCTATCACTTGAATTAAAATATTTTTGCCCTCCCTTGCCTTTAAAGGAGTGCCCTTTGCTGTGCTGATGTTGCTACATGCCTTACTTCTTGCCTATCTCACACTGCGAATTTTTTCTAAGCTCTATACTAAACATTAAATCTGTTACGAAAAAAGAACTAAACAAAATGAACACAAAACGATCAGCTTTAAAAAAGGACTCGTAACTGGAAAAACCGAATGAGAAAAGAATGTTAACGGCAAATACTTTTTCACACCCAACCCAGTTCTGTGGAATCAGAATCAACATTGAGTTTAAGCAAGCGAATGAGCCAATTGGAGTAAAGTGCCATGCAGATTTAAATTTTTCCTATTTGTGACAAATGCAGCTATCGATTTTTTTTGTATGCTAGCATGCTAGTTAACATTTGTGTCAGTCAGCTGTTGGCTCTCACACTGGCCAATAGAATCTTTCCTGCCTATTCATGGCAGCCAGCTATAGGATCTCACTCTGGCCAGTAGAAAATGGCTGCAAACTACATGAAAACTGCCATAGAAGCATGAAAAATCGATTATTTCCACTATCGATGGGAGTTGGGAAATGCAAAGTCGATCTTGGCCTTCCCGCTAACTTGGAGCATGTGCATGTAAATTTTGGTGCAAATCTGTCGAAAATTGCAGCCGTGCATTTGTTACACACACACACTACCTTTTATAGATAGAGATTACAGTCAGAATAATTCATTCCAAACAATAAACATTGTTGAATAGCTATTTAAAAAGAATATTTGAATTCTAATTGTGCTTATCCTGGTACAAGGTTACAATAGGCATTTAGTCAGTGTAAATAGTTCCATCTTCACTAACAATAGATTTTTTTTGCTCTGTATTGCTATTTAACAGGCACCTAAAGGACTACAACATGCATAAAAAGTAATAGGTACTACCAAAAAAGATTTAGCAAAATAATATATGATAAAAATATAGTTTTAAGGTATGCTTTATTTATGGGTAAAAGTGCTCACTGTCAATATCAGAGATAGAGTGTATGCAAATATAAATATAAAAATATACAAAAGGACACTGACATAAACACCAAGTGAAGATGGTCTGTTTCATGCTTAGACACAATCTTCAAACTATATGTAGTGTATGTTAGGTCAACTATTTATATATGCTGGTCAATGATGCATTATGGATAGTTTTGTAATGCCAAAGAATACTTGTTGTCACTTTTGTAATGCTCATTCTCGTAGAGATTTTGTAATCAATGATACAACTATAGTATGTTGTTGAACAATGCTAGTGTTAGACACCTTCAAATATCACTCACACTAATAGTACTTGCTCAATAATACTTGCTTGGAAGTAATCCATATAGAGAAATAGTATAGTGAATAGAGTAGAGAATAACAGTCCATATAGTAATAGAGGATAGACTAGAAATGATGATCATTAGTCATCAGCTATTTCCTACATATATGTGTTTCCTCTATGGTCATGTGGTCTACTTTAATTCAATAATGGGATTGCCTGTGTTTGCTCACTGGCAATCTATGTTCAAACACAAGTGTTGGCAGTGACACTTTATTTCTATATAACACCTCCCCTTTGAGATGACTATCCACTTCTCACCAATAAGAAAAAGATGTTTAATGTGTTGCCTGAATTTCTTGTGTTTGGAAAAACTAGAATTTGGATGTTTTGCTCACACTAGGCTATCTGCAGAAAATGTGTGGTCAAAGAAAATAATGATTATGTTGTGGATTCCGAGATGAATTTGGTCTCCAAGGAATGACAAATGCAATAATTAAATATAAGAAATAAAATGTATTTACACAATCATACAAAGAGTAATACTGTTAGTAAATCCAGGAACGCGGTTAGTAGCAAATACAGATAGATATATACAGTCTCAAAGTAGGACTTCCTTAGAGTCTACATGCTTGTAACTGACTTCTACAAGAGGTTACCTCACACTATCTCCGTTTGTATATTCTGTCTCCCTCCGTATATCCTCTCTCACTGACTGTCTAACTCTGGGTATTTAACGGCAGCAGTCCAAGTAACACTGGTAGTGTCCACTTATACGAAAAGGGGAGGACCCCATAACAGATTATTTTTAGACAAAGAAACAAAACATCTGACTTGTGCGTAACCCCAAGATTTGAGATTTATTTATGTTGATTACCTCAAGAATCTAGTTATTTTTACAGAACGATATCTAGGAAGATTTTAAGTAAACAAAGGAAATATTACATTTTTTTTTTTTAACAAGATCACCTAAGATTAAGATACCTCTTTTCTGCAACAAGCATCTGCAATTTTTATAATTATTTTATATTGAATTTCTGATCAATTTACAGAAATATGGAGATGAATTGTCATCTAGGTAGAGGAACTCATTTATCATTGTTATCGAAAAAGATTTTTCTATATCTTTGCTTGGTGGTCATTTTTTCCACTGAGTGGGGAGCAGATATTAGACACAAGCCACACCTGCATTTCTATGGCTTGAATTAACACACAGATACATACATGATAGGAGAATTGAGAAAAGGTATGGGATGAGTATTGCTTTAATGATGGCAACCAGAATCTCCAAATCACCAGTCCTTCAGTAGACTATTTCACAGTTGGAGTGTCTTGTTAAGTATGTTGCAGTTTTTTGTGTATATATATGTACTAGTAAGTTAGCCCAAATGACTTGACTCACTTTATAGTCCACCAATAGAAGGTTAACCAATCAGAAGACGCAGAATATTCAATCTGTCGTGTATAAAGGCGGCCATTTTGTTTACTCTACCCGAATGTCCAGTCCAGCTTGTCAGGCGAAGAGAAACAGAACGACAAACTACGCTCTGCTACTTTTACCAAAATATCCACTGCTAACCTGAACAACGCTTTCCTACTGTCTTCGAAATATTCACTGCTAACCTCTGGATTCTATACTCAAAGATGACCGTTATCATGAACGACAAAGTATCACATCTAGTGGATGTAGAATCAGATATTAAATTGTGTGAGGAGTTGTGTTACATGCCAAAATAGCAAAAATATACCTCAGGTTGCTGCATTACATCTATGGGAATGGCCAGGATTGCCATGGTTCAGATTATATATGGATTATGCTGGTCCGATAGAAGGGAAGTAGGTCAGTGATTGTGAATGCTCACAGCAAATATATAGCTGCATATATCATAACATTGCCATTTTCCTCAACTATAGAATGTGCATTGCAACATTTGTTTACCACGCATAAAATTCCTCCTGATTGTGCTAGACTAGTAAAGACTTTTCAAAGTTCTATGTCATAAATGATATTAACTATATCATCCATCATCAAATGGACTGGCAGAACATGCCATTAAGAGTGGACTTAAAAGATTTTCAAGGGTACCTTGAAACTTGCTTACTTCATGTTTTAGCCCAGTACCATTGAATGCTGCAATCTATGATGGGTCAGTCTCCTGCAATGTTGTTAATGTGCAGACAGTCCAGATCTTGTCTTATCTTAGGCACCCATGTTACTACTAAAGTGAATGAGGCTAAAATATTGGCTGATAGAAAACGCTATCAAAGGATGCTTCACATTGGGTATTCAGTCAACTGCAAATTTTCAAGGAAAACCCAAATGGATATCAGGGGTGTTTCAGAGAAACAGATCTGGCTGCTGACTTTTCGGGTAAGGTTAGAGGATGGTCAGGTACGAAAGAGACATATAGATCACACTACAAATGAACGTACCAACAGAACCTTGGGCAGGTGGCCAGGAGAAAACTAGTCAATGTCAAGGAAATTGTGCATACAAAGACATCAACAACTAGTGTCAGCAAGGCTGAGTCTGGAAGTAAAAAGTGAGGTACAGACATGAGACCTGACACATGATATAGTTCCAGGCTCAGAGCAAAGGAAGTCATTACAAGAGAATCTTTACAGGGCATGGAGGCTAAAGACTTAACTTTTGAAAGCAAAGAGGTGCCTGAGATAGAAAATAGACAATGGTCTGTTAAATCAATGCTAGAAAAGGTGGGATGTTGTAACTAAGCCAGTCAAGAGAACCAAAAGTTCTCCTGATGCCATTGTACAAGACACTTTCAGAAGTGGGTTCCACTATATTAGTTGAACACAAATATAAACAAGGTGGACTATGTATGTATGGGGAGTTCAGCTGACATGTTGTCTCACAAGTTACTAAATGCAGTAAGAAACAGATCAGAAAGAATTCCTCTTGAGACAATCAACAATAAAAGTTTTTAAACACAACACATGACAGGAAGCAACAGGAATTGTGAACACGTGTAGTGCTGGATTTATATCCTGCTTTGAGAAGGAACAGATGATTCTACCACTTTCAAAAGGAAGGAGACAGCAAAAAGAAAACCAATACATTTTTAGTTCTTATATCTTGCAGTTCCTAAAAGCAAAGTTGATAAACATTTCTTAATTTTAGGTTTAAGAAATCACAATGGTGATAATTTTTAATATGCAACTCATCCAATTACCTTTTGTTCATTATATACCTGTATATGTCTCAAATAATAGTAAGGTGATCTAAAGTTTCTGAAAACAAAAGGAAAATTATATAAAAAAATAGAAATTCTTGCCTTCTTAATTACAAAAACAATATCCACATAGATATATATGACAGCTATAATAAAGTTTTTCAGGTAGATGGAACTTGTCAGCCTGGGAAGGCAGTCCATATAGGAGAAAGAAAACACTGATTTTAAAACTCCACTGTCTTGTGCGTATATCCATACACAGAAAAGGCTATGGAAATAAATCCAGAGTGAAAATTCAGAGTGGAGCCCTGAAGACAGTTGGTTATCAACACTAACAAACTTTAACAACTCCTACAGACAAGCCATCCACAAATGTAATAACATCTACTTCTTTGGATTTTGTCAGTGTGGAAAAGAGGAGAGCCATTTGGTCTGGGAGGTGTATGGCCTCTATATACCATTGTCCAGGCCTGTACCCTGTAGAGGTCACACCAGTCTCACTACTAAAAACCAGAATTTTGATCACACTGGACACAAACATTATCTTGCAAGATAAACAAATATAAAAATAATAAAGACTTTAACCAATAAGTCATCTAATTTCTACTTTTCACACAATATTTTGGCAAAGCTGCCACTAATAAATAATGGCTTCCAAAATTATACAGTTAGCAAATAAAATTAAAAGAAAATGAATAACAATAACACATAACAATTGTTTCAAAAATATAATAAACCTATTTTACTGCATTGTAAATACACTAAAACTATGATCAAGATGACATAGAAATGAAAAATATAATATGCGGTCACTTATCATGCAATTATAGTGATAAACATATAATTAAAAGCTTTTACCTTTATTGTAGCCAATACTAGTCTCCAAAACTTCATATTAAACAAGATCAATGTGATATGAATTTTCTTAACCATTAGGAAACTGTATATCCGATATAAATAAAACAAAAAATTTAACTTGTATATTAGCCAATCTTTTATACCATTTATCATATAATAATGACAAAAACTGATAATCAAAATAGCATAGAAGGAAATTACATTTCTACCAATATTTGACAAATACTTAAAAGTAACAGAAAGATATAGGAAATGAAATAGAAAAAATGCTTGGTCATAATCATAAAAGCAAAAATTATCTATTAAATAAAAACTTTCAGCCTCAGAAATGGTGTATTGAAATATTCAACAATTAATAAGCAGACAATCTCAATAGACATAATATAGCAATGGTTTTATATATATCATAAATAGTTGCAAATAATGTTATCTAAACAAACAAAATTTAAATTTATAATATTCTAAACATCAAACACTATAATAAGAAAAAATGCATCAAAATCTTTCTAGAAATCCACAATTATAACATATCAATTTATGTTCTTGAAAATGACCAATGATAGTTGAAAGCAATAAATTATAATAAAATAATAAATTATTTTCATCTTTGAACCAAATCTATATTTTGCAATATGCACAACTCCATTTATGGTTTCTGCTATCATTGCCAAAGCAGATTCCCATAAGGCATGAAAACTTGGTGGTATCCCTGTTAGTATCCTAAAGAAATATGCTCCTGAACTGGCTCCTGTTCTCACTAAACTCTACAACAAATGCCTTGCTACTTCTTGCTTTCCAGTTTTTTTGGAAGTCCTCTTTTGTAGTTCCTGTCTTTAAGAACTCTGGTGAACTTTTTGATCCCTTGTATTATCATCCAATTAGTTTCCTATCTCTTTTTGACAAAGTACGAGAAATACAGAGAAGGAATAGATAGTAGCCTGAACTGGGGAATCAGATAGCAGAGTTCAAATTTCAGTCAGATTCATTACATTCAACTGGTCTAGGTGAAGGAAAAACTCTGAATTCAAAACTGGTTTGGACTCAGTCAGGCCATCTTGCGCAAGAAACACCACTTCTACTACAGCTGCAGTATACATGGTGCTCCTATGACCCTAGGGGTCTTGGGATTAAAAAATTTGGGCTTCAGTCACTTTCACACAACTATAGCATAGCTTTCATGTGCCTTTTCTATAAATATTTTCATACTAATTCTTCTGATAAGCTTTCTTTTTTGATACCTAGATTCTATAAATTTCACTGTAATACTAAATTGGTGGCACTTTCTCACTTGTAGAACTCTCTTCCAGGCTTCTTGCTTTCCAGTCAACTTTGATCGTCAAAAATTTAAATGCAATGTTAATTGTTGTCTTCTGTCTTTTTAATTCCTGTTCTTTTATTGTTGTCTCTTGTTAATATTGTGTTTTCCTCTCATTCTCTCAGTAACTGCTTGTATCTTAGTGGTCCATTGCCTTGATTGGGGTGAAATGATTATAATAATAAAAAACAATATTAAAGAAAGTAAAACATTTTATTCTTTAGTGTCAATTTTGTACTTAATACTAAGCTGAGAAAAGTAACAATAAGTTGTGATTTTTACTAAACCATAACAAATCATACTAAAAAATCTTGCTACTCATTTTCTAAAGTATTTAATAGCAGAAAAAAAAATTCTTAACTGAATTGTAAATTTTAGCTTACGTTTCTTTTTTCAAAATATTGAACTTAATGTGAGATTTTATTATGGAACTAAATAGTTGTTAACTGCAGTGTAAAGAAATATATTCAATAGAGTAAGGGAGTTTATAATTGAGTAAATAATTATAAACCATCTAACATTTATATATACAAAATTACTCGAAAAAATGAGAAACATCAAGAAGTGGAGACAGCAAAACTAATATTATTATCTGGTTGTTATGTAGGGGTTGGAGAAAACGAGAGAGACAGTAAATACTGAGTAAAATTGTGAGTTTGGGGTCAAATGTAGATCAAATATAAATTAGAATCTGATCAAATGATAAGGTAAAGAATAAGGAAAGTGTATACAGTTTTTCCTGATTTTGTTTTTTTATAGATGTGTGTAATGGGTGTCCAGATAATTTAGTTGGGAAATACAAGAAGTGTCTGGTGTTTTTTACCTCAAATTTTGTTGAGTGTTAAGAGATAAATGTTACTATTATGGCCTAAAAAAGGAAAAAGAGTTGGAATTTTAGTTGCTACACATGTTGACAGTCTTTCCATGTTGACTGCCTCTCTGATAAGCAGAAGGTCACGTGTTTGTGCATGTAGAGGAGAAAAGTAGGGCTTCATTCTCATTGCTTTAAAAAAGCAAATTAATGATAATTACAACTGTTATAATTTATTTTATGCTAATTATTTTTGACATTATAATTAATTTTTATTTATTTTTTATGGACCTGAAACAGTGTCAGTATAATTAATTTTTTTATTTATATATTTTTTTTATGGACACAACACTAGTATAGTTATTGATAAGTATTTTTTTTAAATTTAAGATCTGTTAAGTAAGGAAGCTGAGAAGATAATTTGAAAAATTTTTACTTTGATATGTTTTACTCATGAAAAAGAATTTCCTAAGGACAAAATCTACATTATGGAGACAAAACATGATTTATGTTACACATATAAACACTTAATTTTAATCTTAACTGTATTGTCATAGAAATTAGATTTAACTAATTTCAACTTTCAGGGTGTATATATTTGCTTCAGTTCTAATTTAATAAAATGATAAAAAAACACACAAAATAATTTACTGTTAACAGTCAACATTCAGACTTTGCTGTTTTATTCCATCAAAATGCATTTAATGTTTCAAAGGAAACTGCTGGAGAGATTAAAATAAATTTAATAAAATATTTCAACATATACAACTTGAAATCTATCCTAAGAGATTAAAAAATTAAGCATTTTTTTGAAACTTACCATTAGACATCCATATTTTTTTTTTAATTTAGGGAATAGCACCTGAAAAAAAAAAAAAAAAAAAAAAAAAAAAAAATTAATTATATTAATTTAAATGTAAAATATTTTAGGTTTGGAAAAATAATTATCATCTAATTTATTGTTTATTATTTCTTTCATTGCTATTCTGAATAATGTTTTGTATAGAAATACAAGCATCAAATCTCAAAATATACAGTGAAATCAGAATGAATTACAGTGAGTAATAATTTAAAGATAAACTAGAATTAAATAAATTTAAAATAAAAGCCAACAGAAATTGTCTTTGCAACCAGCAAACACAGATTGACTCTTCAGTGTGTTGGCATTTATAAATGAGATGCAGAGCATCAATGACTCAGGCTTTATAATTAATGTCAAAAGGGAATTTTAATGGCATTTTAAAAATAAAACAACTTTGTAAAAGATGTTTTTATAGGCTGCTAAATCTGTTGCATATGCACAAAGATATTTTATTCTGAATGATTATGGTATTTGAGAGTTTCCTGAACAATAACATGCAGTTTATATTTTAAATAAATGTAAACTGAAAGAAAACTAAATTCTCTTTATGAAACAAACATTTAATTTTGTAGTAACATTTTTCCCTCCTAATAGAAAAGGAAAGTTCTTCACAAATTTAATGTCTAAATTTAAGTCCTTGACTAAAAACTAATTTAAGGACACTAGTCTACATAAAAAAATACAAATGTTGTGTCCAAATTTGCTTACCTATATTAAATACAAATGATACACAATTTGATATTTTCTACAAAAGTAATTTTAGAAGAAGTGATATGTTAAAGAATTCAATTCTAATAAGGATATCAAGTACAAAAGCTGGGATAACAATCTGCTATAGTCTTAAAAAAAATCTCTGATACAAGGTTTTCTTCAGCATTCTTATTCTTAAATTGCGTGAAATGTTTGATTAAAATTACCTTAAGGCATTTTTTTTTTGCAATGCATTACTTAAGTTTTGTCAGCCAAGTCAAACATTTAATTTGAAATGTATATAAAAGGAAAAACCTCAATAACAAATTTTACTACCAATTAAAGAGAGAACAGGTAATTAATTAATTACACTAATGTGTCATGACACCATTTTGTAAAGCTCTGTCTTAGACATTACACACCTAAATATATCTTGTTTCTATTTCTCTACTTGTATACCTATGGGTGGCAATGTGAAATTTCTTGCATTCTCTCAAAATACATTGACTTTGTTATTCCTGTCCTATTTCAATGAGAAAATTCTATGTTATTCAGTAACTGTAAATAAAGACCAAATTTGTAACAAGGCTGGAATTTACTCTTACAGCCACAAGCAATTTGGTTTCTCCCTCAACAGGCTCTGGTACCTCATTTGGTAGAGCAACTGCAGTTCATAGGCTGGCTTCCTGAGATGAAAGTGATTTGAATCTTACATCAGCTTAATTTTCAACTCACTGCTGCAGAATGACAATCCAACTAGTTGCAATGAAAACATAGTAAAATTAAGGTGAAAGAGATACTAGATAAAAATTAATAATAGACAAAAATGCATCATCAAATAAAAAATAAAATCAATGTTAATGATAATGCTTTTTTTTTGACATCATATCTCAATCTTAACAAATAAGGCATTAATTGGGGGAGAAACCAAATTGCTTGTGGCTGTCAGAGTAAATTCTAGCTTTGTTGCAAATTTGGTCTTTATTTACAGTTACTGAATAGCATAGAATTTTCTCATTGAAATAGAACAGGAAGAGCAAAGTAAGTTCAACACATTCTTTCCTGCTTAGTTTTATTCAGTCACAAATTTGACCAGGTCTCTTGCAAAATTATCTAGAAGCATTTTGACAATTTTTCATCTGATACTCAAGGGTTTGCTCTGTCCATTTTTGAACAAAAATATCTTATCCTCAAATATTTTCACTTCCTAGAAGCAAGCTGTCCGAGTCAGAGCTTCGGTAGTTTTGTTATAATGGGAGAAGTGATCAAGCATTAGTGTCAAAATTATCACATTCTTCTGCACTTTGACCTTTCAATATTTCTGGATTTGAATCCCCCTAATGACTATGAGTGACATTATCAATGGAGAGGTTTATAGAATCAAAAGATCGAAGTCCTCAACCCTATCTCTGGTGAAGGCCAGATATCTGAGTGGGGGATTTGATTACTTCTCATTGGAATGACAGAGTGTGAGTTGGCCACCACTAGTTCTATGCCACTCACATAAGAGTCATACTTGCTATAGTTAATGACAGTAACACGATCTGCGATCCATGATGGAAGTGAGATTCAAGATGAGCTTTGCTTTTCAAATGAAAAGAATCTTTCATGTACTGTTGAATTATTATAGCATTGTGACTAATGATGTTCAAATAGTATCCAAAGTCTTGTAGACAAAAGGTGAGAGGTCATTTGCAGGTTGTAGTAGCTGTATTGCCTTATGGAAGATGCTGTTGTATCTTTCAGTTAGTCTGTTACACTGGGTGTTGTATGGAGTAGTTTGACTGACAGCCACATTTCTTTCATGCATGATCCATTTGACTTGTTCTGACATGAGAGTATAAGCAGGTAATCTTAAAATTTAAAAACATAAAGCAGAGGAATTGTATCACCATTTTTGTTGAAACATCTGATCAAAGAAAGGAAAAAGGACACCTGAAATTATTAATCTCATATATTTATTCCTGGTATTTCATGGTACACTTGAACCATTTATATAGTCTAAGTTGATTTAATCAACATTCCAGACCTGAGTTTATAGAATAGAATGTTTGTTAACTTAACAACAAAAATAAGTGGGAGAAAAGAAAATTAAATTTTAAACTTAAAATGGAAAAAGAAAATAGAGAGAAAAAAATAGAGAAAAAAATAATGATCAAAGTGGGGTAATTAAAAGGACCAAGAAACAAAGGTAAGAAAAAAGTGATATACGATATACTAGAAAAAGGTAGAAAAGAATTAATAAAGATTTAAGAGTTAATCTTCTCTCTTTTCTTTTCTCCCACTTATTTTCTTAACTTTATTATTTTTAAGGTTCAATATTAAATATTTGTAATATTAAGTATCACCACATCAGCATTGTAATAGCAAAGTATATTTTGATTCAAACTGTAAAATGGTCAATTTAAGCTCAGCACCTGAAGATTAAATCAAGCATGAAACTCAGTCATGCTAGAGGTGTGATATATATATATATATATATGAAAAGTGTGTGTATATAAATATAAATAAATATATATATATGTATATATATATATATATATATATATATATATAATTATTTATATATTATATGGTACTTATTAGAAAGCGCTCAATATCAGAGATAGAGCTAACATCTAACAAACTCACATCTATCCAACCAAAAATATATATATATATATATATATATATATATATATATATATATATAAAAAATCGATTCTCCCATCGGGTTTGACATATGATGGTCAAGCAGATCAGTTTCCAGGAAACTGACAGCCCAACACCGGCACGTGAGATTCGATTATAGTGGTGAAGGCTTCGTGCAGGACCATCCACACTTTTTGAAGGGCCGAATACAGAGACCTGGTGCACTACATGCCACAAGGTTCCCAAACAACCCTCCGCAGGTTTTGAATTCAGAGTTGTCCTTCTCCTAGACCAGTTGCCATCCAAGGCTATAGAACCCAGTCTGTCCTGCTATTTAACCCATAGCTGGAAGAAGAAGAGGATTCACACCTTTCCCAAGGGTATTAGCATGTAAGTGAATGTAATGGGTTCAACCTGGATTCAAACTCGGCTCTGCGATTCCACAATCTAAGCCGATATCCATTACTCCACCATGCCTCATATATGAGAGAGACAGAGAAGGTGTGTTAACTGAAAGCATTCAAATATTGAAAATTTTATATTCCAATGCCAATCAGAACTTGTGCTGTTTTTAAATGAAACATGCACAGACGAAAATTGCTGCCCAGATATACATATCTCAGTACAACATAAAATGAGACTGCAATGCCAAAAACTGTTATATTACAAATTTCACAGTAAATAGTTCTAGTATTAAATTTATAACCACATCTTTAAAGTTAAATTCCTATGGCTGCCTTAAGTGAAAGCTTATCGATTATGAAATAAACTTTTGCTTCTTTAAAGGCTTTAAGCCATGTCTAACTAAGTGGATAAGATTTTGAAAAAAAAAAAAAAGAAAAAGGACTTTTTAATAATTTTTAAAAAGGAAAATGTCCAGCGTGCATTACATTGCTAAATAAGTTTGCAAGTGCTTAAAAACAGTTATAAATTGGTTTTAAAATAGAATTGAAAAATAAGCAAGAACTGTTTATGTTGAATGGCTTATTAAATATTTTCTATTAGTCATTTTTAGAGGATTAATTCAAATTATATATTTTCTTCTTTGCTTATTTTTTAAAAAATACATACAATCATGAGATTTCTGTAAAATTTCTGTTTAGCTATTATCTTTTCAATTCATCTGTACACCTTTAATATTTCCCTGCAGTAAAAAATATAGTATTAATGCTATATTAGTATATGAACAAAATAAGTATTTCTGTGGTATGATAAATATTATGTATGTGTGCCAATACATATATATGTGTAATTTCTAAAAAAAGTAATGTATTTTTCATTTATTAATCCAACAGATTTGATCAATTAGACATTCTTTATGGATAACCATATTTGAGTAGATGATCCATTTATTTATTAATCAGTATATTTTTCTCTAATGGCCTGAATATTAGAGAAATCTTATTAAATAAAAGCGCTAATATTCAAACTGGTAAACAAAATAAATATACCATTTACTAAATAAACAAAGCGGTTACTCAAATATGGATATCCTCTAGAAATAAAGTTTAAGTGATAAAATGTATCTGTCTGTACATACAAAAGAATGTAAATATATACATCTATGGTATAACATCATCAGTTAAACATTTTTGGGTGGGGGGGATACAGAAAGAAGCATGAAAAAAAAAAATGTGAGAAGAATGGGTTTTATTTTTAAAAACAGGGAGAAGCGAAGTGGGGACAATAAAGAAGAGGAGAAAGAAATAATTGGTGGAGTGAAACATCAAGATTAATTTTTATTCACAAATTTCTTTTTGCCAGATAAAAATTATTGATTCCTATTTATCCCTTCTTACTATTGTATGTAAAGGATTATTTTTCTAGAAGACTCTTTATAGAAATTCTTTGTTGCCTTCAATTTTACAGTTTAAACTTTGGTGCATAATTTTAATGCAATGATGTTAGTGTACTGAATACTTTTAAAGTGTTAAAATATTTTAATAGAGCTTTAATTAAATACAGTCAATGAATTTAGAATGTGCAGTTTGCTAAGTTGTGCCAGTGATAGTCAGACATTCTAACTTTTGCAGACGCATCAAATTAAGATATTTCTCTAATAAGCTATGAATTTTGTATGGGGGCACATACTCAGTTGTAATGGCCAACCAGACTAGCCCCGTTTACCAGTACTCCATGCAAAGGCACTTTTAATAATTTGGATACTAATGAATTCAGTTTAGTGTTGAATCAACAAATAAAAGTAAAACAGTATGAATGTTTAGTAGATACTGGAACCAGTAATTTGATAATTCATGCTCCGAATGCTGTCAAAACGGGCAAAAAAAGACATTAATTGATATAAAGTACAACACAAAGAACTTCTTGAAATGTTGCAGGAGCTTAATCTACATGGGACAACTATACAAATAATCTGCCATCAGCACTGAAAACAAAAAGCTTACATGTAAATAGACAAAAAATTAAATGAGTACAAAATAGAAAAAAAGATCCTAATTGTTATAGTGCAGTTCCTTGTACCATGGTGATAGTCCAAGGTAGAACCAATAAAGAAGAACTCGAACACAGAATTGGAATAACACAGATATATTACAAACAGGAATATATACAGAGAAGTAGAAAGTGTTAGTACGAACAATCAGGTTTAGTAGAGAGAACAATGTAGTCTCGACCAGTATCACTATTCTAATGTCTTGCAGTAGTTGTCTGAACGCGACTCTGTTTTGGACTGCCTCTGACTCGACTCTTGACTTGACTTGAACTACTGACTGATGATATTCAGTCACTCCCCCGCACTGGGGCAGCATGTGACACAAGGTCGGTTATTTATTGTGGGTTCTCCGAGCCCGTGGGCTCGGCCCCAAAATATGCCCATTGAACCCATATAAACAGGCTCAGGGCTGGTTTACCTCCCCGAACGAGACTCAGCCCTTCAGCGTAGCCTCGTTCGGGTTCCTCCCCGCCCAAAGACAGAGAGTTCAACCGATCAGCTGGTTCAGAAGTGAACTACTGACTGACGATATTCAGTCAGCCGCCCACGAGGGTGTCATGTGGCACAAGGCCTTTTTTTAGGCATTGGCCGGCCAAAAAAAATAGCCCATTGAACCCGTATAAACGGGTTCAATAATGTTTTTTACCTCCAAAAGGAGACTCCGCCTTGGCGTAGCCATGTTCGGGTTCCTCTCCGTCCATAGACAGAGAGTTGAACCGAACAGTCAGTTCAGAGGTGAACGACTGACTGACAATATTCAGTACCCCCCCCACGGGGTGTCATGTGGCACAAGGCCTTTTTAACATGGGCATTCCCAAGCCATGGGCTCGGCCAAAAAAATGCCCATTTGAACCCGTATAAACGGGTTCAGGGGCGGAGAACAACCTCCCGAAGGAGACTCCGCCCTTCGAATAGCATCCTTATCTGGTTAGCCCACCCGTAGGAAGAGGTTCAAAAGTGAACGTTCAGAAGGTGAACGACTGACGATATTCAGTCACCCCCACGAGGGTGTCATGTGGCACAAGGTCTTTTTAACGTGGGCAATTCCCAAGCCATTAGGCTCGGCCAAAAAAATAGCCCATTTGAACCCGTATAAACGGGTTCAGGGCCGGTTTTACCTCCCCGAAGGAGACTCCGCCCTTCGGCGTAGCCTCCTTCGGGTTCCTCCCGCCCGTAGGAAGAGAGTTTAACCAAACAGTCAGTTCAGAGGTGAACGACTGACTGATGATATTCAGTCACCCCCCCCACGAGGGTGTCATGTGGCACAAGGCCTTTTAACATGGGTATTCCCAAGCCATTAGGCTCGGCCAAAAATAGCCCATTTGAAATATAAACGGGTTTGGGGGTTTAATCCCCGAAGGAACTCCGCCCAAACAAAAAAAAAGAGTTCAGTTCAGGTGAACGACTGACTGACGATATTCAGTCACCCCCCCACGAGGGTGTCATGTGGCACAAGGCCTTTTTAATGTGGGCATTCCCGAGCCATTAGGCTCGGCAAAAAAATAGCCCATTTGAACCCGTATAAACGGGTTCTGGGCCGGTTTTTTACCTCCCCGAAGGAGACTCCCCCTTCGGCGTAGCCTCCTTCGGGTTCCTCCCGCCCGCCCGGGAAGAGAGTTGAACTGAACAGTGGTTCAAAGTGAACGACTGACGATATTCAGTCACCCCCACGAGGGTGTCATGTGGCACAAGGCCTTTTTAACGTGGGGAATTCCCGAGCCATTAGGCTCGGCAAAAAATAGCCCATTTGAACCCGTATAAACGGGTTCTGGGCCGTTTTACCTCCCCGAAGGAGACTCCGCCCTTCGGCGTAGCCTCCTTCGGGTTCCTCCCGCCCGTAGGAAGAGAGTTGAAACGAACAGTCAGTTCAAAAAGTGAACGACTGACGATATTCAGTCACCCCCCCCACGAGGGTGTCATGTGGCACAAGGCCTTTTTTAACGTGGGCATTCCCGAGCCATTAGGCTCGGCCAAAAATAGCCCATTTGAACCCGTATAAACGGGTTCTGGGCCGGTTTTACCTCCCGAAGGAGACTCCACCCTTCGGCGTAGCCTCCTTCGGGTTCCTCCGCCCGTAGGAAGAGAGTTGAACCGCAGTCAGTTCAGAGTTGAACGACTGACAATATTCAGTCACCCCCCACGAGGGTGTCATGTGGCACAAGGCTTTTTTAACGTGGGCATTCCCGAGCCATTAGGCTCGGCCAAAAAATAGCCCATTTGAACCCGTATAAACGGGTTCTGGGCCGATTTAACCTCCCCGAAGGAGACTCCGCCTTACGGCGCGTAGCCTCCTTCGGGTTCCTCTCGCCCGTAGGAAGAGAGTTGAACCGAACAGTCAGTTCAGAGGTGAACGACTGACTATATTTAGTCGCCCCCCACGAGGCGTCATGTGGCACAAGGCCTTTTTAACGTGGGCTTTCCGAGCCATTAAATAAAAAAAAATAGCCCATTTGAACCCGAATAAACGGGTTCAGGGCCGTTTTTACCTCCCGAAGGAGACTCCGCCCTTCGGCGTAGCCTCCTTCGGGTTCCTCCGCCCGTGGGAAGAGAGTTGAACCGTGCAGTCAGTTCAAAAGTGAACGACTGACTCCTTGCCTACTCCTGAGGCACAGTATTTATTAAGTATGGAATAGTCCATTATTATTATTATGGGTAAAATCCCATAACACTAATAAAGATATTTTTCTCATTGGATATATTTTACTTGTACAATGAAATGATTCTGATAAAATTTGAGGACCTACCAGGACTTATCAGTTGACATGACCTTAACAATATGTTGCTGGCTGATTCAAAATAAAAACTGAGAGAATTCAGATAGCTGAGAAAAATGAAAAGAAAGAACAAACCATTAATTGTAATATAGAATATATGGTGGTAAGCAAATGGCATAAAATTAAACAAGTGCTGATGCCTAATTCAAACTATTTGAGTCGGGTAATAACAGCAGAAAGTGTGTGAGAGAAATTTGAAGGCATATATAAATACCTTTCAGAATCTGAGCACATTACTCAACAATCAAAAAATAATATTAGAAATGAAAAAGTACTAGACTGCTATGCAATGGCAGTGAAGATTGGACCATTTCACCACAAATGAAAAAAGAAAGATGTGGTTCCACCAATGGATTCTGAGAATATTATTGACAGAACATGTGACAAATGAGGAAGTTCTAATGAGTATAGGAATTAGAAAGAAACTATTCATAAGAAATACACAAAGGTAATTTGGAGAAACCTCAGGAGGAGAAAGGACTTGCAGAATTTAGCACATGCAAGCAAAAGAAGGAGACAAAGTTTTTGCAAATGAGCAGGTGAGTGAGCCCCATAAAGAGAAAGTGGAGTTATAGAGCTTAAAGAAGAAAGTATTACTGAGAGCAACAGAAGACAGAAGTTGTGGAGATCCATAACTGGCCATATCCTGAAGAGACATAGGGCATAGAGGTAAGAAAAGAAATCATTCATTTCTCTTCCTTCAAAAATTAATCGTATGTTTCCTTTGTTCTTGATGGTACAGCCAAAATCAGAATTACTATTATTTATTGCTCCTCTACACTTACACATTTACCTACCTACCAACAATACAGTACAAATACAAATTGTATATTAATCTACTGTTAAGAAGCTCTTCAATTTTGTTTACTTGCAATCTTCATTGCAATTTCAAAGAATCCTACTTTCATTAGTTACCCATTAGGATTAATTGGAAATTAATAAGTTTTGGAAGAATGGCCAATGAACTAAGATTAGACATCATATCCCTAAAATCAAAATAAGTTACCACTTTAGAGGGTTGCAGTAATCTTTTACAGAAAAATAAATTTGAGGAAATCTGTTTTAAAATACTAATGATTTTTTTCTATATGAAAAACTTATAAAATTTTGTTAGTGAAACTTGCTACCTTTTCAATTGTATTAAATTGTATGCAATTTTGAAAGTCAATTCTTTTGCATTATTAAAAAATCAATTTTTTATATAAAAAAAATTGACGTTTTTGAAACTTTATCAAAAACAAGTGGAAAGTATATAATAAATATTTAGAATTTATTAAATGTTGCAAATAAAAAAAATGAACCAGTTTACAAAGACAGCCAATATCGAAAAGAAAAAAAAAATTTTCAATCCACACAAAAATAGAAATATTTTTTATCACACATATTTTTTATTTGTGAATCTTTTATGAAAACAGAAACAAAAGTTTAAAAACTTTATTATAAGCTTCTAAATATACAGGTTAAACTCTGACTAATTGTAACCAATTGCTTTTTAAACTAGAGAAAATGGTTTTCCCAGAAAATAAAATGAAAAAAAGAATAAAAGTCCAAAAACAGAAATCTGGCCTCCTGAAAAGAAAGGCTTTGACAGAAAACTTGAAACCTGTTAAAGAAAAAAAATAAAAGAAAAATTTGTAGTTTGAAATCTCAGAAAAAAAGCAGGGGGATAGAAATTGAAAAAGGAAAGTTAATTCCACCATACCACAGCATCTTTTCAGTATTCAGGTTCTGGATAATTAGATTTTTATTATTGTTACTATTTGGAGTAATAATGTTACTCCAAAGAAAGAAAAGAAAAAGAAAGAGAAATAGATTTGCCATGCAAGAAATGATAAGTGGAGTGTAAAATATTCCAGTGATAATGGTTGTGTAAAAGATAGAAATGAAAGAAGATGAGAAGACACATCCCAGCATGTAAACTGTAATTGTTCATTCATTTAAAGCATTATTAGAGAGAGAGAAATATTCTTGCCATCCACTCTTCCCATTCTGGAAGAGTGGAGAGAGAGAGAAAGAGAAAGAGAGAGAGTTACGAAAAGAGGAGGTGGAGTTTATAACAGTAGCTACTACTACTATTACTACTACTGCAACTACTTCTGGCAGAGGGTCAATGGGTGCATTACAGAGTAAGTTACTGAGTGCAAATGTTATTCAGTACATTTTTCTCAACTTAGTCTCAGAGCAGAGGCGAGAGAAAAAGAAAGAATTTGTATTAATAGGAAAATACATCAAGGAGTTGTGCGTGTGTGTGTGTGTGTGCGTGTGTGTGAGAGAGAGAGAGAGAAAGAGAGAGGGAGGGCAAGTGAAAATAAAAAAAAGAAACCAAATGAAATATAATTGGAAAAAAGAACCTTTTCTAAAAAGCAGAAACAGGAAAGGAAGTAATATACAATGAAAACACACACACACACACACACACTATATATATCTCAAAGATTTGATGAGAAAAAGAAATGTACAGTACATACATCCTATGTGATAATTTATGCCACCTTAGTAACAGTTAAGTGGGAAAAGAGCTTAATGTGAAATTTCATTTTGAATTCTATTTGATAGAAAGGAAACTATGATATCAAGCTTGGTAATGAGTCATAGTAACAATAGATATAGAAAACAGCCTTCCAATAATTGCGGTAAAATATAAAACTTCAATTTATTTATACTTTTATAATTAAATTTTTGTCTGCAAAAACTGTAAAGGCATGTGTGGAAGTTGATTTTTTTATCACTGTATCTTTTGTTAGTAAATCTTTGAAATATTTGTAGATATGAACATGCCCTATCTAGACGAAGCCCCAAAGTAAAAATGTATTGATTGATGGATTGATTGATTGACTTAGACAAGGTGCTATATAGTTTTATTTATTAGTAATCTTTAGATCTCAAGCTGTTTCACTTTCCAGTTTGGTTAAAACGAGGGAGTTGATTGGTGTAGAGTAATAGATATGCTGGCATTTTTGAGTTGACTAGTTGCAAAGTCTTTAAAAAAAAAACAAAAAAAAACTTGTTTACTGAAACTAACAGAAATTGGTGGAAAATTCTCTTTTTATAATTTATCATCTATTTTTTTTTTTTACTATGAAATTTCTAATTTTATTTTAGACTTTATTTTTGGCAGACTTTTCATGCAGTTTACCATTTGCATATGTGTGTGTGCACATGCATATGTGTGTGTGCATATATGCTGATCCTCTTTTCGTATGACATTTTGATAAGTTTTTGTTGAAATATTTAATCACTAATTTTGAATATTGCTATAAAACTAATCAATCAGAAATTACCTTTAACTAATTTTGCATTTAAATAAATTCTATATTACTAAAAATAAAGTTATTAATTATATACTTGAAAAACTAAAATTGTTATAAATTTGATATGTTTAGTTTCAGGTGATAACATGGAACACAAGATTTTCAAGTTACCTCTCCTCCAATAGAAAGCTTTGGGAAGATGCATGCTTGAACCTGTAACAAATGTTTCTAAAGATCATTTTAATAATCATTAAACATCCTAATTAAATAATATATGAGAAAGAGAATGGTAAAATATTATTGTTAACACTTAAGTAAGTTAATGAATCTAATTAACATTGAAGTCCCAAGACAAATAATACAATTTCAACACATTTATGAATAAACAAATTTTAACTCGCTTTGTAATAATTTTTTTAATCTTTGGATAGTATTTAAATATGACCACATATTGGGGGGGTATTTTTTCAAATATTTGTTTAAAAGCATTAAATAAACTCTTAAATCAAAATTTCAGTGGCTGAAATATATTTTAAATGTATCAAATTACACAACATTTATTTCAATTAAATGCATCACTTTGAGCGATTACTTTGCTACTTCTGTAGATTCAGTCTTAGTTAGCAATAATATAAGTGAAAGATTGGCTATAAAAAGGCACTGTTGATCATTTACAGATAATTTGTTTAAATAATGTACTGACTATTGTTTGCATCATGTGACAATAAAATGATACACTAAAATAATTAACCAAGTAATCATTTTAAGTTCTCTGAATATCAATGCCTATTTTAAATATTTCAACAGCCACTGGAAAACAGCTTGTTTGTTTTGATATACTCTACTTATTATAGAAGTGGATGTTAGAATTAAAAAGAAGTTAGTTATTGATCTTGATGTGCTATACAAGTTTTTATATGAAATGATCATATTAATTCTTTGCAGTGCATTTTATTAAATTCAATCAAGTAAAGCATTTACATAGATATTTTAACCATGCAGACATTGGCACAAACTGCTTATATACTCAGATCACATGATCTCTTTCAATAAATATTCCAGAAACAGTCTCTTGTGAAAAATAAAAAAAAAACAAATAGATACCATTAATTATGTGGTTGTTGAGCCAATTTTTGTAGTTTAACCAGAGATGCTTTAAAATAAAGTTTAAACATTGATAAACTTGTAAGAAACTGTATAAATGTCACATTCCTTAATTTGTATATCTGCTGATAATTTTGACAAGTATTCTCATTGTTACCATTCTTAAATGACATTATTGAATTGTTATGTTTTTTTTTTAGTTATTTCAATTACCAAACACTATAATGTGGGGAAAGTTGTAATGAACTGTATTCTGATGTAAACAATTTCCCATGTAAACAAATTTATATCCAACTAGTAGCATGGCCCAGCGTTGCCCGTGCTTGATTCAAAAATTGTACAACTCATACAGCAATCACTATCACTTGACTTAAAATATTTTTGCCCTTCCTTGCCTTTAAAGAAGTGCCCTTTGCCATGCTGATGTTGCTACATGCCTTACTTCTTGCCTATCTCACACTGCGAATTTTTTCTAAGCTCTATACTAAACATTAAATCTGTTACGAAAAAAAGAACTAAACAAAATGAACACAAAACGATCAGCTTTAAAAAAGGACTCGTAACTGGAAAAACCGAATGAAAAAAGAATGTTAACAACAAATACTTTTTCCACAGCCAACCAAGTTCTGTGGAATCAGAATCAACGTTGAGTTTAAGCAAGCGAATGAGCCAATTGGAGTAAAGTGCCATGCAGATTTAAATTTTTCCCACTTGTGATGAATGCAGCTATCGATTTTTTTTGCATGCTAGCATATTAGTTAACATTCGTGTCAGTCAGCTGTTGGCTCTCACACTGGCCAATAGAATCTTCCTGCCTATTCATGGCAGCCAGCTATTGGCTCTCACTCTGGCCAGTAGAAAATGGTCACAAACTACAGGAAAACTGCTGTAGAAGCATGAAAAAAATTATTTCCACTATCGATGGGAGTTGGGAAATGCAAAGTCAATCTTGTTCTTTCCGCTAACTTGGAGCATGTGCATGTAAATTTTGGTGCAAATCCATCGAAAATTGTGGCCATGCATTCATTACACACACACACACACACATACATACACACAATATCCTGCCTTTTATAGATAGAGATTGATACTGAAATAAAAATTTCAGGTTACTTCAACTATAAAACGTAGCTTCTAATATGTTACTTCAGGCAGTTATGTGCCATGTGTGATACACACTTAGGCAATATTGTATCTTTCGATACATGACTGGCAAGGAAGATTTTTTTCCTGCAGTAGGTTGCCATTTCTTTCTGCAGTAGATCAGTTGCCATCCAAGGCTATAGAACCCAGTCTGTCCTGCTATTTACCCATAGCTGGGGGGAGAAAAGGATTCATACCTTTCCCAAGGGTATTAGCACGTAAGTGAATTTCAGACAGTTATATGCCATGCATGACACACACTTAGGCGATCACGTATCTTTTGATACATGACTGACGAGGCAGATTTTTTTCCCCATGCAGTAGGTTGCCATTTCTTTCTGCGGTAGACCAGTTGCCATCCAAGGCTACAGAACCTGGTCTGTCCTGCTATTTACCCATAGCTGGGGGGAGAAGAAGAGGATTCATACCTTTCCCAAGAATATTAGCATGTAAGTGAATGTAATGGACTTGGTTGGAATTCAAACTTGGCTCTCTGATTCCTCAATCTGAGCCATTATCCATTACTCCACTGTACCTCCTTAGTATGTTACTTATAATGATCATTTATGCATGTTGTTCTTCAGTTATAATGATCATTTATGCATGTTGTTCTTCAGTTATAATGATCATTTATGCATGTTGTTCTTCAGTTATAATGATCATTTATGCATGTTGTTCTTCAGTTATAATGATCATTTATGCATGTTGTTCTTCAGTTAAACAGAAGAATTTCATTTTTCTCAGAAGCCAGCATAAAGCAAATACACAAATCCTTAGTTGATAGCAAGAACACTTACAAATAGTTCTTCAATATATGGCAGAGGTTAAAAACAGCGTAATGTTTAAGGTCCTCAACTTGTATACAAATAAAAGAAAAAGGTGGAATTCTATACTAAAATGTACATTAGACCAAATGAAATTGGTTTAATGATAATTTCTGAGTCATTATTTGGAGCCAACCAATACCATATAATGTAAATATTCACTTCTAAATAATAGAACAAAAAAAAAACATGATAAACATGATGTTTATTCTGTCAACATCCTGGGAAAATATAGAGAGTTGAAACACCCCTCTTATAAGTCATTCCTTTTAAAGGAAAACTTGATATTTCAGCACACTATTTAATTCCAGTAACTGATGAAGTGTTGGGGAGACTTTAGTGTGATACAAACTAGTAACTCTATTTGAAAGCATATAATATCCTTTAGCAGATTTTTTTAAAATATTGATACATGCAACATCAAATATTACTGGAATTTTGTTCATCTTAATTGCCTCAGTTCCCAAATTATTTTTGTATTTTTATTATAAATTCATAAGATTATAATATTTGGGGTGAAAAGTGGCTTTTACATGCCAACAAATATTGTACTGATTAACGTGAATTAAGTAATAAGTAAATTTGGGTGAAACCAACTATAATTTTATGAAGAATTGAGTTGATAAACAAAAAACGGAAATTATTTATGATCCAGACTAATAGACCCAATAAAAACCAATAATATATTTGTTGGGCAGATAATCTGAGGTGATGGTTAACAAGCTAGTTCTCCAAGTTCTTGTTTCTAAGTTTGGTCCTGACAGCCTCTAGATCCCTGCTCACAAGCTGTACCACTTGAGTAAATAGCCATTCATGAATTATGAGAATTACAACTGATCTTTTAACTAACATTGAACATAAAAGTTGGCAATTGAGAATATATTATCCAGTAATATATTTTTTCATATATTTTAAAGTAGAAAATATATATATATATATATATATATATATATATATATATATATGTGTGTGTGTGTGTATTTTATATTTATATATTTATAGGGGAAAGTTTATAGTTTTTCCAATGAGAAAAATGTATATTTTAAAAAGAGAAACCACAAACGTTTTTGGTTATAATCTGAATTTGTTTTAGTATATATATTTTATGCTTAATATTTCTGCTATACATGTTTCCGGTCTCATGACCTTCTTCAGGCAAATAAAAAGAATAAATTTTCTGTATGTTCTTTAACTGTCTCATATATAATTTATTATAGGTTATTACATTCAAACATATATTTCCACTACAAAAATGCATTAATGTTTCGATGCAACATAGCATCTTATCAGGTGGTGGTACTTATAATCCATGTCTTCTCCCAGAAAACAAATATAAAGAAAGAAAAACATAAGATATAATCTTCTCAAAAAGAAAAAAGACACAAGATATGTCCGAAAAAAGAAAAGAAAGGAATACAAGATATAGTTAGTAAAAAGAAAGAAAGAAAAGTAAGAAGAGATAGAAAAGAAAAAAGACCCAAGATATAATCTCTTCTCTGAAGAAAAAGATTAAAAATAAATATGAGTATGAGGATGATATAGAAATGAAAAAAGACAAGACCAGACATTTTGTGAATCTGATTATTTGCATTTTCTCCAGTAGAAGGATCTACAATGAATGTATTCTTTGTGCTACCAATATAAAACTTTTCAATCATCGCATTTTCTATTGAGGCACATAGAACACAAACACCAGGAATTCAGTTAAGTATTTGTTAGACAATGGACATTGGTCAGGGTTCCTACAATCACATTTTCTTGGGAAAATAATACAGTTACACAACAATAATCACTTAAACTATTTAACAATAATAACCATGATACAGGCACTAATTCTAACATGCTTAAGGACACAAACCTATGTAAAACTAGCATATGTATGATGCATACATATACGTAGTGGAAATAAGCATATCAACTATAAACCATACAGAAAACCCAATGATAAACCAGTGTACATACACACATCCTCCAATCACCCACCTTCAATAATCAAACAGATACCAAAATTGATTAACCGCAGGCTTTCCAACAATTCTTGCAATATAAACATATTTAACAAAGCTAGGAGAGACTACGAAACAGCCCTAAAAGATAGCGGTTTCCCGGCAACACTCTCATACTCACCACAGAGCACAAGAAAGGCCAACAGAAAGAGAAATATCATATGGTTCAACCCACCGTACAGCAAAAACATAAAACCAACGTAGGTAAAATATTCTTCAAACTCTTAAACAAACACTTCCCGGAATCAAACACTCAACACAAAATATTCAATAAAAACATTGTAAAAATCAGCTACAGTTGCACCGAGAACATGGCATAAATAATAAAAAAAGCACAACAGGAAAACCACCACGTGTAACTATAGAATAAAGAATTGATGTCCCTTAAACGATAATTGCTTACAAAACAACGTAATATACCAAGCCACGGTAAAAATCACCAGATAATGAAGAAAAAGTATACATAGGAGTAACTAAAGGACCCTGGAAACAAAGAAACTATGCACACAAAACATCTTTCACAAATAGTAAATACGCGAACAGCACAATGCTTTCCAAGTATGTCTAGGAAATTAAAAACAAAACAAGTCACACCAAAAATATCATGGAAAATAAGGAAAAGATCATCAGCCTACAACAATCAATCAAAAACCTGGAAACTTTGCTTGGAGGAAAAAATAGCTATTATTACCTTCCCAGACCAAAATAAGGTACTAAATAAACGATCTGAGCTCATCTCAAAATGCAGACATGAAAACAAATTTTTACTACGTTACTTAAAAATCGAAAACAGAAATGAATAAATACGAATAAAGATAATATAAAAAAAACAAGTAAAATAAACCCAAACAAATAATAAACAAATTACCAAACCATTCCCGTTAGAAAAGACGAAATAGAATAAATAAAAATAAATACATAAAAAACAAGTAAAAATAATCAACCCAAATAAAGAAATAAAGCAAATAATAATAAATTAACAAACTAATCTCACAAAATAATCCAAACATTGGGCGTAAAAATAACTGCTATATAACGATAAAAAACATTACTACGTTACTCAAAAATCAAAAACCAAATAGAGTAAATAAAAATATACAAAATAAAAAATAAGTAAATAAATAAAAAACAAATAAAAATTAATCCAAATAAATAAATAAATGAACAAATTAACAAAACGCTAAAATAACCGTTAGAACTAATAAAAGATAAGCATAAATAAGCAAAAAAAAGTAAAATTAATCAATCTATATAAATAAATTAAAACTCCCCCCCCTTCGCCAAAATAACGGAATAGACGACGGCAAGCAATCTAAACATTAGACGAATAAATAGCTTTATCTTCCCAGACCAAAAAAACTATTAAATAAGCGACCTAAGAAAATCCCCGCCAAATGTTTATTACGTTAATAAAACAACAAGAACCGAAAAGAATAAATAATACAAAATGAAAAACAAGTAAAAGAAATTAACCCAAACAAATAAATAAATAAACAAACAAGCCACTCCCACAAAAATAACCGCCAGAATAGATTACCCAAAATGCACCACTGACCCATATATATATATATATATATATATATGTCATGAAAAAAATCCAATATTCGGAGCCTGATGATTGCGTCTAACATGAGCAGGCTGTTGCTTCTGAGTGTTGACTTCAATTTTCACTTTTATATTTATATAAGCTCTATCTGTAATATTAAGCACTTTATCCCGTAAATATAGCACACCTTAAAACTATATATATATATACACACACACACACAGACAGACAGACACACACACACACATATATATATATATATATATATACACACACAATCATTATAGTTGGTTGGTTTGGCAATATGTGTTTTGGTATCGGTTTCCAGTTTTGTTTTCCTTGATACTGCTCGGTTTTTCGGTTTTTAATTTAGCTTTTTTGCTTTCTAAGGAAGCCAATCATTTTCTTGTGTAATGATAGCATTTCCAGTAGATATCTGATTACGTTTAAGATCAGATAATACTTAATCCGTTCAACTCGTAATATCTCATGTATTTCTGGTCCAATCTTAAAAATATTCATATGGCTGGAAAGAAAATAATGTAATCTTTCTAAATATGTAATTTCTATGTGCTTTTATTAATTGAATTATGTTTTTTTACAGCGAGTTAAAACGGTATTGCTTCGACCAGCCGAAAATACGAAATTTACACGTTACTTTCTCAAAATCAAAATGACTAATCTTTATCAATATTCTTGAAATTGTACACACAATCAATTAGAAGACAACTTAAACTACAGTGTAACCCGGATATAAGAGAGTTGTCGGGACCGGAGAAGTCTCTTATATCCGAGTTTCTCTTATATCCGGGTTTGGTCTATTTTGTTTAGGTAAGTATGGGCTCTAATTTGGGACCAGAGAAAATCTCTTATATCCGGGTTTCTCTTATATCCGGGTTACACTGTACAACCAGGAAGATGTTCATTTCTTCTCTGACTCGAGAAAGCGATTTCCTTCAAATATTATTGTTGCGGAATGTGTAATGTGTGTTGGAGAGGAATAGAAGGTTTGAATTATCAGAAGGCTTAAAATTGTATGTGTTCAATAATCTTCCATCCACAATTAATACAAGGCAGAGAATAATGATTCATAAACATCTTGTTTCAAAGCGTAACAATTGAATTTATTAATATTTGATATACATGCATGAATACTGAATGAAAAGGTTAGACAGACTATGTAAACTTAAACTATGTAATATTTGTACCTAAGTTCATAAAGTGAAAGTAATTATTAAACTGTAGTTTAGAAGAATAAAGTTTCTTTAGCATGTTTGGAATTGTGTATTGTACAAGTTGGTAAAATTTCAGAAGAGATTTCAGAGTTCGTACTTGCGTGAATGTTGATAATAGTCTTTAACGTCTGACTGCAAAGGTTAAGACGGGACGGTTAAGAGGTTACATCTTGACAGCAAGGAATGAGACGCGAGAGAGAGTTTACACGTGTTCTGTTTTTATAAGGTCGTGCATCACATGGGAGGCTCCGAGCATATTGAGCAGGAAAACAGATTTGTCGCGTGCAGGCGGTTTGATTGGTCGGAAGTGACCAATCAGCAAGCTAGATTGAAGGTGATTAACCAACGAATGCTTGTTATATATTTTGTAAGATTGTGATGGTGAAAATTACAACAGGAATAGTGCATTTCCTAGCAGGGGTTAACTGACTTGTTGTGGAAGTAATATAAAGTAATATATAATAATAATAATATAGTAATATAAAGTAATATATAATAATAATATTATATTATAATAATTATAAAGTAAGCGAAAGAAAAAAAGTTGTCTTATTGTTTAAAAGTAAGACAAATGAAGAGAATCTTTGAATATAAATAATAATAGATAAGAAGTCGGCGATAATGAGCCACTAGCCAAAAATAATAAACAAAATAAACATTACAAAAATGCTTTCCACTAATTCCGAAAATTACGATCACTTTCGTAAAAAACAACAGAGAAATAAATGTTACGCTTAAATATAAATAGATTCATGCCACTATATAATTAATTTAACAAATACATTAAATGTTCTTAAACTCTTGGCGAGATACACTTGCTAAACAACAATTTTTTTAGAATAAAAAAATTAAGAAAAAAACAAAAAGCGTTTTATGCCACGACTTATACAGAATATATAACATAAAGAATAATGGATGAGTAAAAGTAAAACAATCAAGCAAGACTTTCCTTTTATATGACATTGCTTTCTTTGCGAGGAAAAAAACACGTCCGTTTACTCCGACATCAGCGTTCATATCTTAACATTTGGTATGAATTTTATTCCTTTACATTTTCTTATTTATTAAGTGTAAAGTAACGAATGTCAATTTTGTTGAAAAAAGGCTTCCCAGTTATAACGTTATTTTGTTTCGTTTTTACTACTAGTCAATTTTGTGTTATTGTTTATCTTTCAAATATTTTAAAAACAACAACAATAATAAAATATTCTCATATATTTGATAATAATTTTATACTTTATTATTATTATTATTTTAAAAGTATAGCAATATATTGGCACATTGATGACGATCTGTTTACTCCAACATCCAGCATATATATATATATATATATACACACACATACTTCGACATCCAGAGTATATATATATATATATATATATATATATACACACACACACACTTCGACATCCAGAGTATATATATATAGTATACTTCGACATCCAAGTATATATATATATATATATACACATATACTTGACATCCAGATATATATATATATATATATATATATATATATACACACAGTTGACATATATATATATATATATATATATATATATATACACACATATATATATATATATATATATATATATATATATATATATATATATATATCATACACACACATACTTCGACATATATATATATATATATATATATATATATATATATATATATTCCGCGGAACTATGTAAAGTACCTGGTTGAGATCTGGTGCAGGCTAGCTGCTCTTGATGAGAGTGACAGGAGTCTCTCCGAGCTTTGGTTAGCAATCCTTTTAGTGTTGGTTTCACGATTAAAAAAACAAAAACAAAAATAAAACTTTAGATGGGAAGGAAAACTCATGAAAGCTTAACCCGTTCATTATATTGTATGTATCTGCCGAGGGGCGTGTACTGGCTGGTATTGACTATGATCCGGAGAGGTTAAACTTCGCGATAATAACCCATGGGGACTGTCGTTCGGAGTTTCCGTGGCAAGTCTTTTGCACCGATACTTTTTTATCGACAGATCTAAAAAGTGAGGATGGTCCGACAAATGTCTTCACCACTTGAAACAAATCATTATGTTGGTTTTCTGACAACTACATCTAATTAATTCCACACAATTCAACAATGACAATGGCTGGCCGAAGCCCTAGAAGGCAAACAAGACTCAATGAAAATAAGTGATTTAACACAGACTAATGGCAATAAGGGCTCTGAAACATTAAGTGAAGGGGTCTGGCCCGGCAGGTGTCCCACAGTACCGCAACGTGGGCCTGGTCGCCATCCGGCTACTGCGAAAAACTCTACGAAACAACAACTTTATCTTGGCTATTGGAATGGACACTCAGCACCAGAAAGAAAGCCAGCTGTGGTCGCAATGGCGTTAAAGAAGTACAACATTGATATAGCTGCACTGAGTGAAATTCGTCTTCCTGGTGTATCACAACTAGTAGAGAGAAAAGGAGGGTACACCTTTTTCTGGTCTGGGAATGATGAAAACAAGTCCCAACAATTGCTATCAAATCAAAGATTGCGGGATCATTACCTTCTATGCCTAAGGCTGTTTCTAATAGAATAATGGCTCTCAAAATCGACCTTGATCGACAAAACTACTGCCTTGTTGGTCAGTTGTTATGCTCCGACTATGAACAGTACTGAGCACGTAAAGGATTGCATAAACAAAGTTCCAGTTGATAACTCTGAACTGAGAAATCCTGAATAAGCAATGATGTCAAAAAGTTAATTATTGAAGCAAGCTCAGCCACACCAGCACGATCGATACGCCATTGGTCGGGTGGTAGCAATGGTGATAGGCAGAGTTAAAGTGGCAAGAAAGACGGAGAAGTTACTAACGCCCACCGAAAGGAATTAGTGTGAGGTACCAATGTGAAGAGGAAGAAATTTAGGAGGATAGGTATCCTGCAACATCTCACGGATGAAAGGACCCCCCCCCAAAAAAAATAGGAAGTAATTAATTTTCCAAGACAGACAACAAAGAGGCTCTTGTTTAAATCGGGGATACACCGAAAACCCCAGGCTGCGTTTAACCCCGCACCGGTTTTTGGTCGAAGCCCATATAAGCGAGCGCTCTCGGGCAGTTCGATAGTTCGCCCACAGGAGCCAGCCAGTTTCGTCTTGCAGTTGGAGAAAGCTGACAGAGAGATTCCACGATTCCTGCCTACGACCTCGCCTACAAAACAGCAAGTTATACGGACGAACGAAGCTAAGCCAGCACTTAAAAAACTAAACCAGTTGAGTTAGAAGGCCATAACTTGCCTAGAAGTACAAAAGTGTCAATCTCAGAAGAAACGGATTGGGGAAAACACACATACTCCTGAATAGAACAGATTCATAAAAGGTGATTTGCTTTCTTTAAACATACCCGAACCTTGTAATTTTCATTTATTTCTTTTTACTTGTTCGACGTCACCTCCAGTTTAGACTCACCTTGCACTACGGCCCCAGTGTCTGATTGATCTCGTCGACCTAAGATCAAAGTCACAACGTGGGTAGGTTAGACTCGAGATCAAGATAGTTAATTCGGTAACCAGTCATTGGAAGCGAGTTGAGTTCGACGGAGCTGTTGTCGAACGGGTTGCATCTGGTGTGAAGCCGTTAAAACCGACCGACCGACCATTTGTTACCCTGACCAAAGAATCCCGCCGGGTAGCGACGGCCGCCGATTGACCGGGGTCACAATAGTGAAAAAAATAGTAGTAGTTATTTTCGGTAATTACAAAGTGGTAACAACAATACTGATAGTGAAAGTAGTAGTAGTCGTTACAAAATAATTTTGAAATGTTAATGCTTTTATCACCCGTGATAGCTGTACTAATCAATTGTCATGGTGTTTGTGTCAGTAGATGATGGTGGTTGTGTTGGTAACAGTGCTGGTCTCTGTTAATTGTTATAGTAGTGGTTGTGTTTGTTGGAGTGGTGGTAGTGTTCGTAACTATGCTGGTAGTGTTATTGATTCCTGTTGGTGGCTATGTTTTGGGTTCATGTGTTTTAGTCTTCTATATCCTTTCACCCACCCCCGGTAGGTTCTTGGTTGTGTTCAAATGTGTTGTATGTATTAACCGTTTGGTATGAACTGTGACAATAGATATTTATATTCTTGTCTGTATTTTGAAATTATTTCCGATCTTTGGTTTAGTAATTCTTTTTATTATTTTAGGTAAAGTAGACACCTCTTTGATATTTTATATTGTAGGCAGGTGTAGCTGATAAATAAATAAATAAATATATATTGTCATCCACAGACTGTTTCACTGTATCAGTGTGGCTAGACGTCCGATTGCTTCAAGTTGGGATCGAAACCCAACCGATTTGGCATCAGTCAGAGATCCTACCCCTAGGCTATCGTCGCGAGGCAGAAAGAAAGGGAAATTTTAACGTTGCAAAAGAGAAAGAATAGATGTAGTAAAAATCCACAGTTCGTAGCATTTATTTTCTTTAAGAAGTACTCAATAAAAAAAGAGAGCAAAATATTATTATAATATTTTTATTATAATAAATTACAACATTTAACATCGCTACACAAAAGCGTTCATACATCAGTGCTGAGATGGTACCTCAGCAAGTATCGTTGAATGAAATGTCTAAGCATCAGTTTTCTTAACATGCAATAATAACCAACCCACCTCTTAACATGCAATAATAACCAACCCACCAACCCTCTGACCTTATTCTTATATTTTAGCAAAGACCTGACGTACATTGGTTAATCTAGACAAATCCATGAGTATATTTTTAATTCTGACCTTATGTCCTCTTTTAACTTACGAAAACAAGATTTGTTTTTTAAAATTCCCTAAGAAATCATTTTTATCATTAGTTATCTAGCATTGCCTGAAAAGGTACCATCTCAGTACCGAAGCATGAAAGTTTTTGTGTAGCAATGTAAAATGTTTTTATTGTAATTAATAAGATATATATTGCTGACTTAGAATGTTTTTATATTTTAGATACACTTAGAAGAATTGTAAATCCCAAACTAATAAGCCTATATAGAGATGATGGACTCAGTTTCATCCACAATAGTAATGGTCCACTAACAGCGAAAATCATTACGGCCTTTAAATTATGAGGGTTTAGGATTGAGATTTTTTATAACCTTCAAATAGTTGATTATTTAGGCATCACCCTGAACGTCAATAATAAAACATTTAAACCATGCCATAAAGAGAATGAAACCCCCACCTACATTAATGTTAATTCTAACCACCCCAATGACATTGTGAGACAGATACCCACAACTGTCGGCACTAGAATTAGTAGATTAACATCTTTAATAAAAAATAAACAATTATATGAAAATACTCTCATACAATAGCGGCTTGGATTGAGGAATCGGAGAGCAAAGTTCGAATTCCAATCGAATCCATTACATTCACTTATGTGCTAATACCCTTGGGAAAGGTGTGAATCATCTTCTTCCCCCACCAGCTTCTCGACTTGACGGTCGAACTTTCTGCCTCTGAGCAGAAAGGAACCCGGACGAGGTTCCGCCGAAGGGCAGAATCTCGTTCGGGGAGAAATGACCAACCTTATCTCGTTTATACGGGTTATACGGGCATTTTTTGGCTGAGCCTACGGGCTCGGAAAACCCACGATAAACTCGGCCTTGTGCCACATGCAACCCTCGTGGTGGGGTGGCTAGATTCCCCCACCAGCTATGGGTAGATAGCAGGTGGGAGAAGAAGGAGCTTGTATTTGGCCCTTCAAAAAGTCTGGTTGGTCCTGCACGAAACCTTCAACACTATAATCAAATCTCATGTATTGTTGTCGGTTTCCTAGGAACTGATTTGCTTGATTCTCATACGTCGAGAGTATATATCATGTAAAGTATATTAGGTTGGTTGATAAAACAAGGACAAACGAAAGGGTACCAATATAAACAGTACGAAAAACATTTACTAAATATCATTAACCATATGACAGAAATGAAACACGGAAATAAAGGTTTTCGGGCACGCCTGTGTCCTTCACCGACAATTTTTTTTTTCCTGGACGGTGTAAATTCTGGTGAAGATCATATTAGCAAAAACCCGATCTCTCTCTGATTCCTCGATGTGCGAAACTTCTTATGAAAATGAACTCAAATTTAAACTTTCGATCGGAGTAAATGTGTGGCAGTGGTGGGGGGGAGTTAGATTGTAAACAGCGGAAGAGGGTCATAGGTTGCGAGTTGGTGAATACGTCTCATGTGTGGTCAGTGTAGCTGTAAATTGTTCGTTCAACTTAACTATTTCAGAACAACAGGCTCTGCTTAGGATAAATTGTCAATTTCAAAAACACGGGTTGTGAAACCAGACAAAAAAGTATATAGGAACACAGGAAAAAAGTAATAAACATAAAATGAAAAAGAAAAGGAAGGAGCAAATAGAAGGATAAAACATTTGGATAGAAATATTGGAAATCTATTGTTAAAAAAAAAGGTGGAGGGGAAAAATCATAATAAAAAATAATAATAAAGGAAAAAAAAAAGAGGGAAAAACGATATACATATATAGATGCACTGTGTACATAAGTGCACACAGCAGTGTGTATACCCAAGCTGATACTCATTTTCAGTACTACTATCATCGTCGTTAAATAATGCGTTATCTTCCGTTCCACTGAGAGCATTGCTAATGCCACACTTTTTAATAGATTTCAAAATTTCTGGTCTAATATTATCCCAAGCTTGCTTCACCCATTTGCAGACATGTGCAATGCTGGGTCTTGTTATTCTTCCTGTAAGGGCAAAGGTCATGATTAGGCATTGGCATCCACATGTTCCATTGCTCCTTCATGTTTTGCTTGAATGGTCTATTCAAAGACACATCCAGAGGTTGCAACTGACTCGTTGTGTCCACCAGGAATAACCGCTATTTCTGTTTTCAATTCTGCCATTTTCTTTTCAATGGATTCAGTCCTATGCGCTCTGAACTGATCCCAAAACCAGAAGAGAGGGCTTTCGTAATAGTCCACCAAGACGTCTTTCCCATGCAACTCGTAACCATAATTGTAGACTAGCTTCATCCATCCAGCCTTTTGGACGGACATTAATATGCACACCTTTTGGTATTTTATCTTTCAGTGTAGTTTTTCTCTTAAAAATCAGAAAAGGAAGCAGATTTGTGGCATTAGAAAGGCAAGAGTGACTGTATAATGTGTCTTCTAATGGTTTGTGGTTTTTGTAATAGTTTTAGATCGTTTAATAATCACAGTTTTGTTTGATAGAACATCAAAAGTTAGTGGGACTTCATCCATATTTCCTATCTGGTCTAGTTCAAAAGGAGTTCTTTTTCAAACATGTATAACAAATTTATGAAATTTTGCTATTTTTTCATTATAGTCAGCTGGCATTCTCTGCGCAATTGATGTTTTTGTATGCATTGATGATGTTACCGTTTTATGAAAATTTCCCGTTTCATAAAACGATAACACCATCCTTCTGTTCCTATAAAGTTTTGAATCCTCTTTTCGTTCGCTAATCTTCTAGCCTCATTCCTTATCATTTTCGTAGTAACGATTCTGCCTGTACTCCTCACACATACAGTCCGTGTTTTATTTTCCTCTTCAATTTCAGGCCAGTGTGACAATGGATGGCGAAGGTTACAGTTTCCTTTCTTCGCTGCCCGTAGGTCATTTTCCTGCAATCACCAGTAACGTATCATTTTTGTCTGTAGGCAGGGGGCCAAAATATTTTGCAGCTGCTCTATTTCCACGCTCTTTAGCAGAGTTTATTACATGAAGCTTGTATGCAACAGTGTAGCTTAACCTCTTTCTTGCTGTTGTCATATCTGAAGGAGTGAAATTTAGTCAAAAGTTTTCCTTTATATGTTCTGTACAACCTGCGTCTTGTAAACGTCTTAGTAGAATAATTAGGATATAAAAATTCTGATTGTATTTATACCAGTGCAACCGGAAGTTACCGCAAGAAAAATATTGATGAAACAAATATATTTTACAAATATATAATTTGAATTTATTGCATATAATTTTAGTGAAACAAACTACTAATATGAAATGTGATGAAATTAATATTATCAACGATAACACTTGATCTGCACAATAGCCTTTTAAATAATGACAATAGGTATATGAAAGTTACTCTAATGTCTAAGCTAATAGGAGTTGCCAGGTAGCTAATTTTGGCCGACTATCACGAATTCTAAACCTATATATGGTATATAAGACGCGGGGGAATTTTAAGATATTTTAGTAAAAAAAAAAAGTGCGCCTTATATGCTCTCAAATATGGTAATTATTAACCACAGGACAGAAATGAAGCACGGAAATTAAGGCTTTAAGTCCGGAATTTTCAGGCACGCTTGAGTCCTTCATCAGCGGCGTGAGAAGTAAAAAGAGAAATGGAGGTTACTCACCGACAGTTCTTGTAGACGGTGTGAATTCCGTTGGAAATCGTATTATTAGCAAAAATCAAATATCTGTGATTCCTCTCTGTGCGAAACTTCTTATAAAGATAAACATAGATTCAAATTTTGGATCGGTGTGAACGCGTTAGGCCGTTTTATTCTTATCAGTGTGGACAGTGAGATTGTGAACATAGGGGAAGTGGGTCATAGGACGCAAAGTGGGGAAAACGTCCCCTGTGTGTAGTCAGTGCCGGAGATTGTTCGTCCAAGACATTTGGCGAGATTCAGGAAAAGAGTGGGGAAACAAAGGAAAAATGTTAATAAAAATAAAATGAAAGCAAAAGAGGAAAGGAACAAATAAAAGGATTAAATATTTTGTTAAAAATTTTTAGAAAACCATTGCCAAAAAACGGAGGGGTGCAGAAAAAATAATAATAAAGGAAAGAAGAGGTGAAAAGTGAATATTAATATAGATACACTGTTTACATAAGTGCACGTAAGATTGTGTAAATATACACTAGCTATCACACAAACTTGTGGATCTCAAGATACGTAAAGATATGAATACATAATACTAGATTAATATGTATCTACACCAACTTTCCTCATTCCTTACATAAGCTTGTATGTAAAGGGTCTATAGTTGTAGAACGGAAGATGGCATAGATGAGGGTGATAGGAAAGACGCCCTCAGTGTACATGACATCCTTTACTGAAAACTGCGTAATGGGTGTAATCATAGGTGTCAGAGCAGAAAAATATAGTAGGTAGGAAATGACCATTAAAATTTGGATTTCAAATATGGGTGGAGGGCCTACTCATTCGAGAAGTGGTGTTACTGGTAATGGGATTCCTTGTGGAAATTATACTCTCCGAGTAAATCTATATCATTGTTTAGTCCTTTTATGTGGGAATTTACTTTTAGGATATATTTCAATTCTGATCTGAGTCTATCCTCCTGGCTGCCGAACCCAGACGCCAAAAGCAGGCACCCGACGTCCTTAAACTTGTGACCAGGTTGGTTGAAGTGTACGGATACCGGGAAATTGTTGTTGTTTTTGTCCCTGATGCTTTTCTTATTGTTATTGAACCGTAATTCTGTTCCTGATTCTCCCACATCATTCCACTACTATCATTTATCGCAGAAGGGTAAATAAACGAAATCGAAACTGTCACAGCTTAGAGCAGGTGGTCTGAATACTACGTGAGTACCGGGCCGGGGGGGGCGGGGGTAGGTGTTGTGAGTGTTGATGCGTTTGCAGATCCGGCACTGGGGTTTGTGGCAGATGACATTCACTTGGTGTGGTGAGGTGTTTTGAAGAGTTTGGGGGAGGGGGTCTGTTGCCCCGCGTGAAGGGGGTTATCACTAAATAAATTGCTAATAGTCTTGTCTAATTTTAATGTGTGGGAAAGCTTGTGGACGTTATGATCAAAATAAAAAACCTTGGGTATTCTGGAATGCTTTTTAGTCATATAGTTGAGGAGGGTGTTTCTGTGAAGTTTGGAAGCTTTGGTGATAGATTCTTTGATTACTTTAGGTGTGTAATTCCTATTAAGAAAGTGATTGTAAAGTTGTCGATATGTCAGCTGTAATCTTCCTTGTGAAAATAAATGTGTTTGATGTGTAAGCATTGGCTTTAGACTGTATATTTTTTTTTAGGTTGGTGGGGTGGTAGCTATTGAAATTGAGGTAGCAGTGACCATCAGTGGGATTTGTGTTCGGCCCGGTGGCTAGGATCAAAGTGTAGTATCTGCGCTTTGTGAGCTGCCGGGTCGGGTGTCTGTCGAACTCTGCTTGCAGAGAGGAACCCGGACGAAGCTCCGCCGAAGGGTAGGGTTTCGTTGGGGGAGGTTGACGGAACTGGCCCGCCTCGGCGGGTTTGGATGGTTATTTATTTTTGGCTGGGCCTACGGGCTCAGAGATATCCACATTAAAAAGGCCTTGTGCCACATTCGATCCCCGTGGGTGGATTGATAAATACCATCAGTGGGATTTGTGTATAGTGTAGTGGAGATGTGGTTGTTTTTGAGACGTACCAGTGTGTCCAGAAACGGAATCAAAGTAGTGGAATATTCCATAGTGAATTTGATGGTGTGATGAAAGTTATTGGAGGTGTTTCTTTAAGGTCTAGGAGATTGTTCTCTTCGTGTGTCTATATGAAGAAGATGTCTTCTATGTACCTGTGGTAATGTAGGGGTGCCAGGTGGTATCTACTAAACATATCTTCTTCAAGGGCATCGATGAAGATGTTAGCATAGCTGGTGACCATTTTCGTTGCCCCTGATGTGCCCCTAACTTGAAGAAAATGGCGCTCGTTTAAGTGGAAGTTGTTGTGTGAGTATGAAATATATAAGGTTCAAAATATCTCGAATATGGTGCTCGGGGAAGTCTCTGGTGCTTAAAATGTTTTTGCAGGCTAGTATGCCCTCCTCATGTGGAATGTTAGAATATAAGAATGAAACATCTAAGATTCACAAGAAGTGCAATGTCAGGTAAAATATGTTACTCAGGATTCTTAGGAAATGTGTAGTGTCTTTAATATAGCTAGGGATAGATGGTAATTGAGGTTTGAGGATTTGGACAATATAGCCAGAAATGTGTTGTGTCAGGGTACCTATACCAGAAACTACTGGCCGGTGGGGTGGATTGATTTTAAAGGATTCCATAAGCTCATGTATCTTATATGGGTTGCTGTTAATGTCCTCTATACAGAGGTTGGAGGTCGTGTCTTTGATTATTTGAGGGAGTTTTTGTACTTTGGGGAGAGGGTAGAATGTGCTGGATTTGGGACTATCCAGGAACAAAACGTTGATTGGTGCCTGTATGCTGTGGTCTAGATGGCTGATAAATGGAGTTCAGACATGAAATTATATAAAATATACATATACTAGCAGTATAACCCATCTTCGACCCAGACTTTCATAACTGGGAATTTTTGCCGTTCAGTTGAAGCAGTTTAAGTTTCAAGTCAGCCCACCCGAAAATCAATTGGGTGCGACTGAGGCACATACCCAAATGGTGGGTGGCGCTGAAAAGGGCCGTTTTTGCGTTTTCAATCTCGTTTCAGCCTCACGTGCAGCAGCGGTTAAAGAGGAGTTTCTCCTCAGCTGTTGAGTCCTTTGATCAGCAGCTTCAGCCTCACGCACAGAAGCGTTCAAGTATACTCTTCTGGAAAGCCTATGGCTACATTGATCTTCGGACTCAGTGGCTCTGATTGAAGTATTCCGAGAGGCATTTTGAAACAGGCGACGATTCGTTATCTCTTATTCGCATGGCGGACCTGGCGGCAGCGGTTTTGCGACCTAGGCAAGTTCTTTTCTTTAGTGGTACGTCTTAGGAAAGTATGAATTGTCAAATGGAATGCGTGGACAAATATCAGAAGAGAACGCTGCAATGCTGCAGGGATCACTAAATTCGAATAACTTTAGGAAATGTTGGAAAAATAAATGTTGAGTAGTAAAAAGCAAGCTTACTTATTACTACGGTGAATACAATGCAAAAACTGACAGAACAATAGAAAATTTAAATTGTGAACGGCTATAAACGACAATGAAAGCAACGCCTTAAAACTTTATGCAATGGAAAAGGTAACTACACTTGAGAGAGATTGATTGCTTGACCAAGAGAAGGGGAATGTGTAAGCAATGCTGGACGTACAGAAGTAGAAGTGCAATTAAGTGGTAGCAATGACCTTAGCACTGAGTCGACAATCAATATGACACGGCGGCATTTGATTGGACGTGTAAAAGGGCTTCGTGCAGCCAATAGGCAACTTGAACAGGTGTCGCGTTTCGCGGGTTATGGGTATAAGCGGTCATCAGCGCAACTCATCGCGTGACAGTGCGTGTTGCAGGGCCACACATACACGCGTTGCTGCACGCGCTAATTATCAAGGTTAGCAGCAACCGATATATATATATATATATAAAATGGACTCTCCCATCGAGTTCGACGTATGAGGTTCTAACGACCACAAACTAATTATCTGCATGATTTTGCTTTCGTGTTTCACGTAGTCGAATGATGTTTACTTCTTGATGGCGCATTATTCATGAATGGCAGCGAGACCGATACTGTTATCCCTTCATAGCTTCCTCTTCAAAGTTCTTAAATGGAATGTTGACGCAAGAAAGGTTGCTTTTCAGTTTATCTTTATACCTGAGCCAACATTTCTATGACCACTATGGAGTTCACTGTATAAAAGAACTTTTGGTATGCGATTATCATTCATCCTTACCACATGTGTATATATCTCAGAGTTGGTAGGTTTGGCAATTTATGTTTTGGTATTGGTTTCCGTTTTTTTTCCTTGATAACGCCGTTTTCGATACAGTTTTTCGGTTTTTAATTTAGTATTTTTGCTTTCTAAGGAAGCCATTCATTTTCTTGTGTAATGATAGCATTTCCAGTTGATATCTGATTTCGTTTGAGATTGATGAATTTTCAACTCACAATTTCTCGTATATTTCTAGTCCAATCTTTAAAATAAAATAATCTTTCCAAATATGTAATTTGTATGTGCTTTTATTCATTGAATTGTTTTATTTGGGGTTTTTTTTTTTTACAACGAGTTAAACAGTATTTGCTTCAAAAAGCCGAAAATACGAAATATTTTTTTTTATTTTTATATTTTTTTCGAGACTAAATTTTACCTGTTACTTTGTTTCGCAAAATTAAAGTGACCAATCTTTATCAATATCCTAGAAATTGTAAACTCAATTAGAAAACACCTTAAAATACAACCAGGAAAGATGTTCATTTCTTCTGACCCGTGGAAGCGAATTCCTTCAAAAATTATAAAGTAAAAAAAAAAAGTGCAACTGATAGTGTGGTAAAAGAACTTTCAAATTATTGAAACTAATACTGTCTGACGCTGAGAGAGACTCGTTTTCAAGCGATTAATTATTTTATTTAGAGGCAAAGAATTCTCCCGTTTATATCCAGAAATGCTAATAATAATTTGCTTTTAAAAAGCCAAAAAATGAAACACCTGATGTTGAAAATTAGAAATACAGCAATTAAAGTTACGCCAGTCAATTGTTATTGGGGTTTGGGAAATAAATTTCTTCTAAACAAGGAAAATCAACGAGTTATTTTTTTCATTAAATAAATTTGTTTTATCTAGCGAATACACCTAAATTTAAATATTAAAATAAAAGTTTTAATTTCATTTTTAGAATGTGTATTTTCAAATCTTCGAGTATCAACAGTTCTTTTCTAGAAACATTTTAAAACTGAAAATAAAAACTATTTTAATCATTTTAAGTGTATCCGCTAGATAACACCATAAAGATATTTGTAAAAATAAAATAAATTAAATTTTTCTTGGTTAGAAGAATTTTATAGGCAGAATACCCACTGAACACTAGTAGCTAAAAAAGAATAATTTTTACTTTGGGTTTAAAAACTGCCTTGCAGTTTTGAAAATATACACATTTCAAACAGATTAAAACATGTTTTATTTTTTAATATCTAATTTAAGGTGTATTCGCTAGATAGAAACAATTTTATTTGTAGAAAACAATTTTTTAAATAGACTCGCATGTCTGGAAATATTACACATTTTAAAAGTGAAATTAAGAACTATTTTAAATAATTATTCATAATATCTAATTTCGGTACATTCACTAGATAAAAAATAAATTTAAAAAGAAATATTCATTCATTTTTCTTGTTTACAACAACTTTATTTCTTGATTGGCGTATTCAACTGGCTTACTAATAAACAATTTTTTTACTCTTACAAAAAATACTTCATAAAATTTATTTTACGACAACTATTTTTTTTAAATTTTTACTCGCTATTTTGTTGTTAACTTAATTTTAAAAAAAAAAAAAAAAAGAAGTTTTTTTTCTTTTATTTTGAAAATTGAAACATAGATTTCAGAGATCATATCGTATTTTCCTTTTTTTCTGCTTGAAAACATTCTGTGATTTCTAAGTCATATTTGTCGTATTTCCGTTTTTCTTCATTTTTCTTTTGTAAAAAACAAACAAATAGATTTCACATTTATTTAAAAAAATTAGTCAATTAAATATATTTAACATGTTTTCGTTCAATCTTTATCTCTTACAATGGTATAATTGTTGATAAAATTTAATTTTATTAACATCTAAAATTCTTTTTTAATAGCGTTTCTTTGGATATGATCACTAGCAGTTGAAAAAACTGAACGGTATCACAGTGTAATGAATAAACTGTATAACGTCAGTTTTTCGGATAAACCGACCCACTCATTCTCTATAAATCTATTCGGACTATTGACCTCATCTTTGTTGCTATATTTATCACGTTTCGGCCGTTTTATTTCGCTCTGGGGTAGTCTAATGGATGTCAGTAATCTCCTGTTAATTCTCCTCTCCAAGTTCTCCTGCCTTAACAAGGTATTGAACTCACACTCTGGGCCCTGTGACTGGATCTAACTGACGCTTTTATCCACTGTGCCATGTGTGTATGAATTTCTGGGTATTATAAATCTAATGTCTTCAGCAGCCATTTTTTTTACCAATTTTTGCTATTATCATTGCATATTTTTTTACCAGAGCCCATATTGCAATTTTCGTTGTTATTATTGCTTTTCTCTGGCACTCCTTATTACTGGTTCCCATAATATATTCATTTCTATGCTTGGTCGGCTCAGGAGATTTTTGTGTCCTAGCATATGTGCCGACTCCTTAAGTATACAAATTTTCCAATGATGTTCTTTGTCTATGATTTAAACAACGGCTGAAACGTGATAAATATGGCAACAAAGATGAGAACAAGAGTCCAAATAATGTAAATAGTGTACATAATACCTCATCTCAGAAATATAGACATATATACATATTATATATATATATATATATATATATATATATATATATGTATGTTTAAAAATATGATTCCTTCGCTACATAAGAGTTCTCATGTTTCAAAAACGAGAGCCGAAATCATCCAAATCTTACTTATTATACAACGCAGATTGTGTGTGTGTGTGTAACGTTTATATATTGGATCGGATTCCCTACATTTTTCAACCGATTTCAACAAAACTTCACAGGACTACATAAAATTACCTTGTGGTGGTTCTAACAGCGCCAAAAATGGAAAAAAAAATACAATTGTTTTTGCACAAAATCAATTTGAAAACACGATTAAGAGACATCGTGAAAATGAAAGGGGACAACTCACATCATTTTAAAAAAACCCAGGTTGTTTTTTGTGTGTGTGTTCCTTTATATATGGGATCGGATTTATTTTTTCAGCCGATAAAACAAAGATTCTTTTTTTTTTTGGCAGGTAGTGTTTCTTATTCTCTTGCACACTTTTTTTCTTTATTTTTAATATTCAGAATGCTTTAAAAATTCCATTTACAAGACAATTGTTTATAATAAAATTCTATTCAATCGATAGACTCATAACGATTGAAAAAACAATTTTTTTTGTTCGAGTTTGACCAATTCCAAAAAAAAAAAAAAAAAAAAATCTTATTAAGACATGCGTGTCCGTCAACCTTAAACAATAATCTAACGATCTCTACTGATTGTACGGATAATTCTTTATCTTTAGGGAAAGATAATGAAATCTAAACATACACAAGTCCTCCTAACTAAAAATAATAACCGGAAACTACTTTCAATACACATGGTGTCCAATTTTTTTACTGTATTCAATAAGTAAAAATCATAAATTGTAAAAGATTATTATTACAGAGGGCTACTAAATGAATAAGATTTGTTAAATCATAATTAATAAACCCAAATAAAGTTAATATTTTTTGTATTAGAAACGAGTGGAAAATATATTCAAATCAGAATTCTAATTATGAATCACCACAAGCAAAATATGCAATTTTTTTTACTGTATTCAATAAGTAAAAATCATAAATTGTAAAACTAAAAGATTACAGAAAGGCTACCTAGATTTTTCAACAAAACTTCACTTTTTTTTTTGGCATGTAGTGTTTCTTATTGTCTTGCACACTTTTCTTTATTTTTACATTCAGAATGCTTTAAAAATTCCATTTACAAGACAATTGTTTATAATAAAATTCTATTCAATCGATAGAGACTCATAACGATTGAAAACAATGTTTTTGTTTGAGTTTGACCAATTCGTAAAAAAAACAACAAAAAAAAAAAAAAAACTAATTAAGACATGCGTGTTCGTCAACCTTAAACAATAATCTTTGTCAATTTTATTTTTCAGTCTTTATGATGGTGGATACTTGATCTATCTCTTACTGTTACATCCCCGGGCAACGCCGGGCTCTACTGCTAGTAATTATTAAAATTAAAGGATGACCGCCAACATAAGCCTTGAAATAGATATCTTACCCAACCTTAGCAAAACCTCTCAGAAGATGATGAATCTATAGATAAGAATTAACTCTCTGACCACTTAAGGAAGTAAACTAGCATAGTCACCCCCAAAATAACGAAATTTCGCTTTAAGATGAAACGAGACTAAACACCTCAATTCAACTTAATTTTAATAATTATTTGGATGATTTCGGCTCTCGTTTTTTGAAACATGAGAACTCTTATATTATGAAGGAATCATATTTTTTAAACAAAAAATATTATTATAATAAAGCTCTACTTCTGTATGCAAAGCACCGTCTTCTAAAAAAAAAAAAAAATACTAAGGAACTCCGGATTATGCACCCAACATGTTCTTTTTCTATTTTCTGTATACCTTACTTTATTTATATATTTATATATATATATATATATATATATATATATATATATATATGAGCAAAACATTCCGCTTTATCTATAGAACTTATCTGATTAGAGCAATGAGGAATATAGAGTTAATCTTATTTAAGAAACTATTACAGAACAGCCAATAATCACGTGAGGCAAACTTGTTAGAGGCTAAAGGCATCTCATTCTATCTATGCACAAAGAAACACTTAGCCTCTTATTCTATTTTATTCTACTTCTACAAATAAAAAGTATAGTCATGACAAAATAAGTCAGTATAAAAAGTTACTTTATTTATAATCAATATAATGAATAAAATAAAAAAGTTACTTTCATGTTTCTTTTGTTTCATATCACATTTTTAAGGAATTCATAGTTCTGTTACGTTATTTTTTATTAAAACTATTTTAACATGGATAATTAATTCAAAAATTAAAATACATGTATTTCATACTCTCTTAAAATGGTGGAAAATGATGGAACCAAGGATCTGACAAACATATATTAATTGTAATAAAACCTTTGTAAAGAAGAAATATAAGATAAAGATGATTAACTTTTATGTCAAATTAATTATGCTCTTAATCTCTACCTTTTTCTTTGAATTTATTAAGTCGACTACAGCAGCAAACTACCACAAGCCCAAAAGCTTAAATTAAAAATCTTTACTTCCTGTGGAATGGCGAGATTTGAGATAAGCTTCCAGTTTTGTGAGTGAGTTGCACTATGACTTGGCCTTTAGTAAAGAACAACATGGTTAACGTGATTCACGCATGACTAACACTCAGTCATGTGATTCCACTGAGCAAAGATGATTTCATTTGAAGTGCTGAAATGGATAAAGAAAACGGGAAAAGCCCCAAGCGCTTTCTGAATACCACCGAATGCAAATACCCCATGAGGAATATCGAAGACTATATCGACTGAAAGATTTTTTATAAAAAAAAATGTAAAAGATCGAAAATAATCGACAAACAAGTAGTAGATTCTCAAAGCGCATCTTCGTTTGTTTTTGTTTTGTTTTTTTTTGTGAAAGACAAACCTTTATTAAAAAGGTTACCTTCTCTATTCACAAGAAGAAAAAAAAGTAGTTATTTCAAAGAACTGTAAATTTAGGTACCTTAATAAGATCGCTAAAAAAAATAGCATAGCATGATGAAAAAGACGCCAGACTTGACGAAAACAATTTTAGCGTCTAAATGTTTATGTTATTATTGAGAGGAAAGATCAAAGTATTTTTTTTCATTATTTTTTATTTAAAAAATTTTCCTTCTTTTTAGAACATTCTAAATTTTGATTAAAAACCTTACAAAATTTTTGTGTCACCGGAACTAGTAAAATAAAATTTTAGTATCATTTTTTTTTCTGTATTGCAGACATTAATTTGGAAAATCTTGCAAAAATAAAAATAATTGTCGGATTTTAATGAAAATTTCAGAAACTATTCACAGATGATGGAACTTATAAATCTTTTTCTTTTTTAAAGTCATGGCAAAAATATTTTTTTTCATATGTATTACCCCCCACCCCAACTAATTGTACGAAAACTCTATAATTTCAATTTTGGGAAGATTAGTAATTATATTAGTTAAAAGCACAAGGCTTTGAGGAAGCCAATTCATTTTTTTTTTTAATTGGACCACCTCTACCTGAAAATCATCTCTGAATTGTAACATACAAAACTCAATAAAACAAAAATATTATTTAATTTCAAAAGCTTTTAATTGCTTTTATTTATTTTAATGAACATGGACAATATTGTCTGAAAGCAAGAGATATTTCGATGAAAAATGAATTTTAAAACAATTATTTGTTATTTCTGAAATATTTTATTATTTTTACATTATGTTGTTAATTCTTCTAAAATTAGGGAAAAGTTTGTAAAATTTAACGATTGTTGTTATTAAGTAGATATATATTTACAGATTATAATTTCCAAAGCTTCTTACAAAGTAACGAACAATTTCTGATTTTCTTAAAATAAGTTTTGAAAAAAATTATAATTGATTTTTAAAAGAATTTCAAAGTGAGATTTTCATTTTTTTTTTTTTTTTGTAAATTGGAAAAAAAATGACTGACCTGATCGATTATCTGTCAATTTTGCTGACTAAAAAAAAAAAAGATTTTTAACGAAAAGTTTGGACGTGCTAGGAACGATTAAAAAATGTAAAAAAATACCCCCAAAATACTTTGATCTTTCCTTTTAATAATAAATATTTAGATGATAAATATTTGTTTTCGTCAAGTTTGGCGTCTTTTTCGTCATGCTGTACTCTTTTTTAGCGATCTCATTAACGTACCTATGTAAATTGGTTTTAGGGTCTCCAAAATTTGCAAAACACTGTTTTAATGTTTTCTATATTTGTCATTCTTACTAAATACAATAAAATGTGAATAAAATGTGATCACAAAAATTAAACTGATATCAAACAAAAAAAGTCCAAAACAAATCAACCCCACCTCGTTTCATGGACACTAAGATCAAATACATTTCAAACTATTTTCATTTGACACAACACCACTATCCTCGCAAAATTAGTAATTTTAGAGTAGACAGAAAAATATTTGGAAAACAGGAGAAAATACAATGAATTTGCTTATCAAAAAGCTAAAGTCTATGCATTTTATTCTGGTTTTATGTCAGTTTTCTTAGTCGATTTGTAATTGAAAATGAAAAGCCGCCTTTATTTAGGTCCTCTACAACTATTTTTTTTTAATCAAACGAGCAAAGAGTTATCCTAGCCTTAAACTAACAGCATTAATAAAGTACGCTTGTACTTACACTGAAGCGAGAGAGATAGAGAGTATGTGCTTCTTAGTGTTATCATTCATATTCAAAATATCGCAAAAATGTCGAAGATTTCCCTACACTGAGAAAACCCACCTTGACTGACCGACCGAATTACTTTCTACCTGCTTCGTTACCTTAAGCGAAATAAACAGCCGCTCCACCCACTCTTTCCATCACATGTTCAATGGCCAAAGAGAGTTTTCGAACAGAAAGGTTGACATCATAAAAAGTCATATTCTTCAAGTTCATATCTCAAACACTTGATGTCAGTAACGGGGACAGGACGAAAGGTTGATGATCAGGTTTAGTAAATGAGAGAGAGAGAGAGAAAATTACAATCCAAAAATAAGGCAATATCAATCGTTGGACTGAGTTTCAATAATAAAGAGGTAGTGTAATAATAATAATAATAATTCAGACCCTCGATGATTTTTCTCGATTTTCCATAAGAAGTAAAATTATTAAATACTAGCAGCAGAGCCCGGCGTTGCCCGGGGATGTAACAGTAAGAGATAGATCAAGTATCAACCATCATAAAGACTGAAAAATAAAATTGAAAAGATTATTGTTTAAGGTTGACGGACACGCATGTCTTAATTAGTTTTTGGGGGGGGGTTACGATTGGTCAAACCCAAACAAAAACATTGTTTTCAATCGTTATGAGTCTACCGATTGAATAGAATTTTATTATAAACAATTGTCTTGTAAATGGAATTTTTAAAGCATTCTGAATGTAAAAATAAAAAAAAAAAAAAGTGTGCAAGAGAATAAGAAACACTACCTGAAAAAAAAAAGTGAAATTTTGTTGAAATCGGTTGAAAAATGTAGGAAATCCGATCCCATATATAAACGAACACACACACACAAACAACCTGGGTTTTATAATAAGTAAAACTCTATATGAGTTGTCCCCCTTAGATTCTCGCGATCCCTCTTAATCGTGTTTTCAAATTGATTTTGTGCAAAAACAATTGTGTTTTTCCAATTTTTGGCGCTGTCAGGTAATTTTACGTAGTTTTGTGAAGTTTTGTTGAAATCAGTTGAAAAATGTAGGAAATCAGATCCCATATATAAAGGTACTGACACACACACACAACCTGGGTTTTATAATAAGTATGATTCTTACGAAGCAGTCAGGGCGGTATTTTTTAAATAATGTGTTTTTGTGTGCACCATATTTCTTCTGGACGTAGACGGTCATGATTCTTCACAGCTTCCCGTCATTGAGTAACATTTTCAACTTTATTGCCTCCTCTGCCTCTGCAATGTTTCTTCCTCTATCCGTTTGCACTAATTTATCAAGTCGATTATTCCTTGCTTCTCTTGTCCTTTTTCGAATATCACTTATAGTTTTAAATTTCCGTCAATACTGTGTAATCTGCGTTGGTTGGAATCCCCTGTTGACACTGATTCCAATCCAAAGCGCTGATCCTAAGCAGGTGTTGATTCATAGGAAAATAATCTAGTCATTACTAACAATTGAAATTTATACACTGGTTAATAAAAAAAATGTAAGATATAATCTAGTAAAAAGCCAAATACCAAAGTCTGGAATGTTTAATATTTTATCACGTATAAAACTATTCTGAATTCCAAGTTCCAAAAGTGTCTTTCTGCCTGGCAACAACTCTCTGAATGGTGTCTATAATGAGTAAAAAGAATTTACTTTTCAAAAGTATTTTACTTATTCATATATTTTAATACAAGTGGAGCGTTCCATAAATTATAAAATCAACATTTTTAGACAACGAGAAAAAAAATAGCCAGTAGGATTAGATGAAGTTGTTATCATGGATTTTGGCAAGTTCTCTTATTCCTATTGTTTTTATCGAAAACTATCGTGGATTAACGAAATTGGGAGACAAGAAGATACAGCTGAAAAAGTGTTCCTGATTTATGCAAGTCTTAATTTTCATTTAATCCTTAAAACAATAAATCGATTGCAATATTTTAAATGATTATTTGTAGTTTTGAACACAGAAACCACATCAAATCTAAAACTCATTAGCAACAGTTGGCAGTGTTAGTTACCGATCCTTCATTTTTCTGATGATTTTTTTAACCGACAAAAGAAAAATCTTCATAATTTCACACGCAATATGTTTTATTAACGGGTGCAATTGGATTTGAAGAGCTAATAAATCAAGTTTAAGCGATTAAATTTGAAAAGTAAAAAACTTGGAATCTATTTATCAGTTTCTTTACTTGTTATACTCTCACCTGTACAAAATTAATACGAACCGCTTTTGAGATGTCAATGGAATAAGCAAATGTGTAAAAGAATGTTAAGTTGATATAGACACAAGACGCGTGGTTGAGACGATTGAAAGTCGAGAAACTATTCATGTACATGACACTGATAGGCATTTGTACATTATTTAAATCAACTTTACAATTCACTTGATACAAGAATCAATAATACAAACAGAAATGTACTACTGATCTGGTTTAAATGACGATACACTACACAACTATATTCACACGATTTTACTCGTTTTTTTTTTTTTTCTAAAGAGATTTCCGACTACTTACCCAGTAAGTGTGATTTATTAATTCAATGAGAACTCAATTTGTAAATCTGTTCGTTTCTCACCTCAAACCTGAAAGAGAAAATTAAACTGTACAAAGTGGACATAAAATCTTTTGAGAATATTTATTTTAAAATTTCATGTTTATACATTAGATTTCGTTCACATTAGAGAGTTTTATTTCTCCGCATTATTTCGGACATCTTTCGTTAATAATTCGACGGAACTATTTTCTAGTCGTTTTCAGTTCCTCGATAAAAGGCCAAAGTGAATTATCAGATCAAGTTTCACTTCATTCAAGCCCACACCATCTCTGATCTATAAATTGTCAACTTTTTTTTTTATATTCATAAATTCTCTTAACCAGTCAGTGCCATGAGGTGTAACATACAAAAACTCATCTGATCAAGCTCAATCAAATAATAAAAAAAATACTTACCATAATGTCCTTCATTTGATCGATAAATTCATTTAGCTTTTGAAGCAACAAAAATTTTCGTTATTTTCTTAACAAAATTCAACAACAGTGACTTCGATAAATTCACTGTTTCTGTTTTTTTTTTTTTTTTTTAAAAAAAAAAAAAAAAAAAAAAAAGAAAAGAAAAAAGTGTTTTCTCTCGGTAATATAACACATGTTGACTCCTAAATTTGTAGGTTTTATAATGGGATTCGCCAGATTCGAGCTGCTATTAAATAATGTTCACCATTTTGTGACTATGTAGATATTTTTCGTCATAAAATGTTAAAAATAAACTATTAAAGGAATTATCAGCATAATTATCCAAGTTACCCCTTTAAGATAACAGAATTTACCAAGAAAATTTCAAATTCGTTGAAACCACAACATAAATAAGTCTGGATTCGTCGATGGCTCTGCATTAGAATGTATATTCAAATACAAAGTTGCCGACTATCGTTGAAGAATGAATTCATTAAAAGAAGATAACGGATAACTGTCTAACATTAGCTTTCCGCGTGTGTAATCAAGGAGCAGAGGCGACATTTCGAATGATTTGCCTTCTCCAACATTGTCCACATCCATTGTCTGACCACGGTTAAGAGATGTTGTGTAAGTGTAAAAGCTGTGGGATCCTTTCATATCTCTTCCATGGTTCCAATTCGAGAAAGTTGTGGAGATCCCTCAAATCTTTCAGTCATTGTAGCTTCATGTATGGCTTTTACAAAATGTCCAGATCCACATGGAGAAGTCTTCTGCCAGGTAACTGTTCCTTCATTAGGAACTTTTATTTCCTTTTTTTTTTTTTTGTGGTTATTCCACCTTGGAGCTTCTGATGAAGGAGATATGTTTTGTTTCTTTTTGTTAGAGATGGTGGGTGGGGAACATAAGAAAAAGCGAGAGTAAATCGAGAAAAAATTTCAGAGGTTTGCGAGACAGGGATAGGTGATGGTGGGGGGAATTACCTACTGTATGCTGAATATTTTTAATGTGTTGTCTTGTAAGCAACACAGTATGAGTAACGGCAGTGATGGCTGCAGTAATGATGGCTTTGGGGTAAAGTGTATCATCGAATCTGGGGCTCAAAAGACACCGATATCCTGCTGCTTGGATGTTCCTCCGACCTTTTTCGCCACAACTTGCCGCTTCTTCAGACTTCTCAAAAGATTCCAACATATTTTAGGGGAATGGAGAAAAAAAGATATGGGAAATAGCGTGCCTCTATGTTTGGTCGAATTTTTTCAGCCAAAGTTGGCAGCTGGGGCTGTTAATGACCCCTTTTCCATGATTGAGATAGGATGAAAAGTATATAGATAATGGATGGCCGGTTTATCACTGGGGTTTTCTTTTCCGGGTAAGCTGCAGAGAAGTGATCAGTTTCTCTACAGTACCGGAATACCAATCTCCTTCCAGAAACGATTACCAGCAGCTCGACATCTAAACAATTGGAAATAGAGGTGAAGGTTTTCCTGATGTCAAAGCTCCATTCCCCATGCATACGATTGGAATTCATAAACACGATCTACCCATACTGAAGGAAAACACACGGCCCAATGAGGTCCTAATACATAGCAAAGGACCTCGTAAAATGTCCCACTGTTAGGCCTGTTATATTCGACTGCGAAAATATTTTCATTCGTCAAAAGATTTTCTTCGTTAGGTTCAGATAGTTATAGTTATGGAGACAACAGAATGTTTCACATTGGATAGATCCTGCCTTTCACGGCCTGTTAGACCCTCATCGCGAAACTCGTAAACTTGAGTTTTTTTAGTCTTTCAACCACAGAGATAAGCACAATATTCCTTGCGATAACCCATAATTTGGACAGATACTAGAAATCTATATTCCTGCACTGTCTGGCCTTCATCATGAACTCCGTGACATCGATTAAACAAAGGAGCGAGATATTTGAAATATTTTAAGAAGTAGCCCTCTTATCTCCAAGTTTTCTTTTGTCCAGAACTTGCTCTCTCAGTGGTGTTAAATGATGTTTTCGTCAACATCCGTGTTAGTCAAATAAAAAAAAATAATAGTCTTACTTTACGTTAGTAAGGCCGAGACAGTGCGTATGGACTTGCATGGCCTAAATAGAAGTTTTGTGGACTTGAAATTCTAAGAAAAGTCAAATGAAAAATTAACCGTTCCGACCATTAGAATGGCGAGCAGTCAAAAACGTGACGACACATGACAAAGAGCCGAAATCACTCTCCAGTCGAAGTTCCCACCGACTCATCAGATGTTACAGCAGAGCTCATGTAGGCTGGTGCGTTTCTATGACTTCAAGTTACAGAGGTGCCAAATACCATTAACTTTGCATATATATATATATATATATATATATAAAATTATTTACATATTATATGCGGGTACTTATTAGAAAGCGCTCAATATCAGAGATAGAGCTAACATATTTGGTTGGATTGATGTGAGTTTATGATCCTGGGTTTCACGCTTTTGCGATCGTCAGTTGAGTTTGTCTGACGATTGCCAGTGCAAAGATTTAAGGTTTTTAACAAAATCCAACCATATATATATATATATATATATATATATATATATATATATTTATATAGTAGAGCCCGGCGTTGCCCGGGGATATAACAGTAAGAGATAGATCAAGTATCCACCATCATAAAGACTGAAAAAAAATAAAATTGACAAAGATTGTTTAAGGTTGACGGACACGCATGTCTTAATTAGTGTTTTTTTTTTTTTTTTTTACGAATTGGTCAAACCCAAACTCAAACAAAACATTGTTTTCAATCGTTATGAGTCTATCGATTGATGAATAGAATTTTATTATAAACAATTGTCTTGTAAATGGAATTTTTAAAGCATTCTGAATGTAAAAATAAAAGAAAAAATGTGCAAGACAATAAGAAACACTACCTGCCAAAAAAAAAAGTGAAGTTTTGTTGAAATCGCTTGAAAAATGTAGGTAGCCTTTCTCTGTAATCTTTTACAATTTATGATTTTTTACTTATTGAATACAGTAAAAAAAAATTGCATATTTTGCTTGTGGTGATTCATAATTAGAATTCTGATTTGAATATATTTTCCACTCGTTGTTTCTAATACAAAAAATATTAACTTTATTTGGGTTTATTAATTTATTACAAGTACTGTGTTCTTTCCTTAATAATTAGCATCTTCGAAATATTGTTGTTTTTTGTCTATCAGATTTCTTACGTCGGCATTTTTAAATTATTTCTTAATACTTTCTTTTAAATATTGAATTTTCAAATAGAACCAATGCCTTATTGATCTGCCTTGTAACAAATTGCAAAGGGAATTGTAAAAACGGCCCTGAAGTACGTGGAATTATCTTTCCCTAAAGATAAAGAATTATCCGATTTTTCGATTCGTACAATCAGTAGAGATCGTTAGATTATTGTTTAGGTTGACGGACACGCATGTCTTAGTTTTTTTTTTTTTTTACGAATTGGTCAAACAAAATCATTGTTTTCAATCGTTATGATGAGTCCCACGATTGAATAAAATTAGAATTTTATTATAAACAATTGTCTTGTAAATGGAATTTTTAAAGCATTCTGAATGTATAAATAAAGAAAAAAAAGTGTGCAAGACAATAAGAAACACTACCTGCCAAAAAAGAAAGTGGATGTTTGTTTTATCGGCTGAAAAATGTAAGAAATCCGATCCCATATATAAATGAACACACACAAACAACGTGGTTTTTTTTTAACCCGATCTGAGTTGCCCCCCTTTCATTCTCACGATGTGTCTTAATCGTGTTTTCAAATTGATTTTCTTAAAAAAACAATTGTGTTTTTCCCATTTTCGGCGCCGTTAGAACCACCACAAGGTAATTTTATGTAGTCCTGTGAAGTTTTGTTGAAATCGGCTAAAAAAAAAAAAAAAAAAAAATGTAGGAAATCCGATCCAATATATAAACGTTACAGACACACACAATCTGTGTTTTATAATAAGTAAGATTATATATATATATATATATATATATATATATATATATATATATATATATATATAAAATGGCTTGGGATGACTTCTGACAAGATAGCATACATAAAATCCTTACACTTGTCTCCCTTGAATCAGAATGTAGGGTCTGTCTAATCCTTGGCCCTTCTGGATTCAAATAAAACTTTATTATTGACAAACTTACATTAAAAGAGAATGAATTTGGAAAAAGCAAGAGATGTGGGGGTAGAGCAAAGAGAAAATGAAAAAGGAAAGGTGAAAGTAAGAAAGGGTAAAAATTAAAAGAAAACCAGGTGAAAGGAAAAATAAGTATTTGTACATAAAATGAGAGAAAGAAGAAAGTGATGAAGACAGGTGGATTTGCTGACTTATTATCAAAACAAAAAAGACCAAAAATTGAAAGGCAGGTTGTAGCTGAAAGATGCAAAAACATTTTTTCACGGAAAGATGGAATAAACAAGCAATGAGTGGATGCAGTAGAAAATATTTATGAATTACTCTTTTGCATACAAATAAATCTCTACTCATAAAATCTAAATAAAAACATTAGGCCTTTCCATTTGGATTAGTTTACTCATCTTAGTTTTTATACACATTTTTCTTCAGTTGTTTGTTCTCATACTTGGCAATCTTCTCAGAATTTAGAAACTGAACATTTTTTTCAATCCTCAGAAGAAGATTGTTCTAGTATCAGTTAATACTCTCCAGTTTATTAACCTATGTATGGCTGACACCAGAGATTAAACTCATATTCACCAGAGAACTAGATAACTTAAATTTAAATCCACTAGACTGTCTCTTGGATAATGCAGTGGTAAGAGTGGATGTTTTCAGTGTCCACCCTCCTCTAACCAACAGCTCCATGATGGTGATAAAAAAACCCATGTTAAGTCTACATATGAGCTGATTAATTTACTGGTATTATTAACATGTTCTTCTACTTAATGCCTTGATTTCATTTCACAAATGGTGACCCAGGGCCATACCAAATGATCAGAATTAGAAGCAGCCATCAAATTAACAACTGCTCTGCAAAAAATATCAGCTTTAGTCTTGGAAATAAAAGAAATGCTTGTTGTATGTCTGAAAGAGTTTAGTTAAAGAAAATCTTAAAATCCAGAATCAAAATGTCAACATTAATATCCTTCTCAAAAATGCTTGTCTACTTCTAAATATAAAATAAATATTAAAGAATCAATGGAAAGGGGGGAAAAATTATTATGAACACATTTTTATTTAAACTATTCTTCCTATTATCATTAGGATATATATATATATATATATATATATATATATATATATATATATATATATATATAAAAAATTTTGTGTATGTGTAATATAATTCTAACAGATGAAACATCACAAAAACATACACACACACATATATATATATATATATATGTGTGTGTGTGTGTGTGTATGTATGTATGTAACGCCAATGATTTGCTATGAAATGAGCAGACATGATAAATAAAAAAAATATACAAATGACCAAAACTTAATAGAAAACAAATTCTGTAATTAAAACCATTGTCCTGTTGTTAAGAGGAAAGACTAAAAGGATTTTTTGATTACAATTTTTTTTTTTTTTTAAATCCTTTTTAAACCCTTTGATATTTTGGTTAAAAATTTTTTTTTTCTTGTGTCAAATAGTGAACCATAAATTAGTATGAGAAATTCAAGTATTTTTTTTGCAGTGAAAAACACACTGACTTGGAAATTCTTGCAAAAAAAACTCATAATTGATAATTGTCAGGTTTTCAGGAAAGTTTCAACTCAATTTTTTTTTTTTATTTTTGTTACAAAATCTTGGTAAAAATATTTTCTTTTTACAACTGTTAGACCCCACTTATATAATTTAATTCTATGTAATTTTGAGAATTTTGTTTTTTGTCAAACAGGACCCCAATTACAAAACTCTGCTCTGAATCAAAACAGAAAATGCAATAAAACTAAGACATTATTTAATTAGAAAAACTTTTAATGTTTTTTTTATTAATGATATTATTATTATTAAATATTTTATGGACATTATTCTCTTACAAAAAAAATGTATTTTTTCAATGAATTTTTACAAGAATTGTTTTTATTTATTTAAAATTTTAATTATAATAATTTATAAAGTCTTAAATCTTAAAATTCTTTATTAATTTGTAGGGGACAGATGATTATTAATGAAAAAGTTTAGTCATAGTATTTTAAAATAATTTTGAATTGGGTGGGGGTATAAATGTGCTGATATTTGTAAATATAGATATCCATGATATTATTATCAGAAAATAAGAGAGACATAGTAAATTTAAAATATATTGGTTATTTTTTAACATTTCTTCAAACTTAGTCATAAAATTATAAAACCAAAGTACCTAATATTCAATATTAAAATATTAGATTACTTAGAATATTTTCATAAATTTTTAAAATTACCGAATCATTAAAAACTTATATAAAATTAACACATTCACACTGTATTCATTAATTAATTTTTACAGATATTTACGCATTACTTAAAAATGACAAACATTAAGCTATCGATAAATCTATCAATTCTTCATAAAAACAGTGTTAAAAAATGCTTTTCTTCAATATTTTAAGCTAAAAGTATTTTTTTTAATTCAAATTAATTTAAAACTTTAAATATGTTAATCTTCTTCGAATAAAGTTTTAGAAAAGTATATTCTATTTTTGAAAGATGATTTTAATAAAAAGAATTATGTTGTGGTGACAGATTTGTCAACAAGGTCGATTTTAAGGACACCCCAGCCCAGAAAACAAAAAAAATCATTTTAAATTCAGTTTGAAAAAAGTATTTTGCATATTGGAAGTTTAAAGTTTAGTACACTATTAGGTTTGAATTAAAACTAAAATAAAAACTTCAAGGTAGATTTTTAATTTTTAAGATGTAAAATTTTTTTTTTTGTTTTTTATAGGTACCTACTTAAAATATTATGAAGTTTTTTTTTTTAGTATTACTGGGTAGTTAAGAATATATTAAAACTAAAAGTGTTTACCTTGTATTCGTCATCTTATTTTATTGCAATTATCTTAAATGTAGCGAAATTTATGACAACATTTTTTTAGTTTCATCTTCATGAGAAAAAGCTTAGATTCCCGAATTACGGAGAGGGAGAGTGTAAAAAGAAACTAAAAATAATTGTCACCCATACCACTACTAGTTAAGTTGTACACGGCTGTTATCGATTGTAGAATTTTATTAAGATAATTTATGAAATAAAAAATCCCTTTCACACGCTATCAAAAATAATGCTCTCAGTGTAAAATTGGTATTTCTCTTAACCGTAAGAAATGTTTGAATTAAACCATGCAACAAAAGAAGTTTACTTCCGTTTTCCTTGGTGGGGGGGATATCAATGAATTGTGTATAAAGATATCAAAAACAAAACGAAAAGAACTGTAAATAAGGCAAGTTGTTTAGTTTACTGTATGATGCTAAAAATTGGCTTTATTGCTTTACAGAAGCGGTTTTGTCTCCTTACATTTTTCTAAAAACAGAATCACTAAAAAAATAACTCCATAATTTAACCGATAAACCTGTGTCTGTCCAAATAAGTCGGTTTTTTTTTGCAGACAGGTTGCATCGTAAATATGCAACCAAACGAAAGTAACGCATCAAAGTGGTCCAAAGTGCTAGGTAAGTGACAGCTTCCCCCTCACTCAGTGCTCAATTTTTGTGCCCATGTGTCGAAATGTGAGTTTGTTTTTGTTTGTTCGTTTTGTAGTGTGAGGTAACTACTACTTTTGGAAACTGTAAAAAAAGTACTTACTCGGTTTCTACAACTTTTCCCAAGCTTCCGACAACTTTCCTTTGTACAAGTCAGAAGCCTAGTTCAACAGGTGAAGCAGAGATAAATAAATATAAATCAACAATTGTAACTAGGAGTTATATAGTGGACAGACTTCTTCACATGAGTCACAAAAAAAAATATTCCACTAAAAAAAATTCTTGTTTTTATCGTTGAACCTTTAGACTATTGGTAATAATAGGATTTCCGTGATAAGATTTGAACAAATACAGTTTTTACAGTACTTGTACAAAAATGCTATAAAAAAATCAAAAACTCTTTAGTCTAGACACATGAAAAGGAAGAATGTATTGCGCCAATATAAGTGGAGAGTTGTTATATTCCTTGAAAACCAGGTTTTCAATTTTTATCGTTAATTTTAACAGCGCATGATGACTGTTCCGGATGTTATACTCCGCTGCAATTAGATCTTTCTTCATATCGACCTTATGTGAGCGCTATGAAATCAAATCACAAAATAAAAAGTCGTTTCTGCGCAAGGGTTCTGGGTATCACATTCGTCCACAAAACAAATCCTGCAATAAAATACAATAATCACGAACGTTCCCGCCGGAAAAAGATGACTCTGGAGACCATCAGATTTGCTTTCAAAATGTCTCTCATAAATGACCGACACCGTTGCGGGCCGAAAGGCTACATTGGGGACACGCAAGAGCGCTGTTGTCGCTTCTCACATCACAAGCTTCACTAATCTAACCCAACTCTTCACACGCAAAATGCAGCCGATGGACCAGATTCGATACCGTCGTCACCACCGTGATTTCTAACACAACGTCTTCACTATCCAGCTCCAGATCTCCCAAGTTGTCACCACAGTGACTCAATTTCGTTGATATCACATTCGGCCAGAGTCCAACAGAGTCATTCGGCTAGATCAAACTTCACTATCCACTCCATACCTCCCTAGTCATCGCCTCCACCGTGACTTACGTCAATCTCCCGCAAACTCACTTTACCAGGCAGTTCGGCTTCAGCACTTCGGCCTAGTCACACGACCGACAGACCACCAAACACCTCATCGATGTCAAACATGAAGAAGGTCGCACGTCTAACTCCGCCAATGTCGCTACACTTCACTGATTCGCACCTGACCCCAACTGTGACCTCGGCCAAAGTAATCTGTCAATAGCCGCCCCTACCGACAACACCCTTACACCTAATCAATCATTTTCCTTACAAACGGCAACTAAGGAACTACAAATAATTTTTGACACCTTTCACACAACTATGTACACATTATGAATTTTGAGTTTTGACCAATACACAATCTTAATTCTTGTTTTTGTTCCTTTCCAACCAAACGCTTGCTATAACAGTCAAAACGTCTTGCACAGAACCACGGCAGTTCGCCAATTTGGTGAGGATCGAATAAACTGTGATTATCTCACCTCTTCAGTCTTCAAGCAAAATGAACTGCTCGTGCGCTTACATCGAAATAATTCTTAATTGCATTAAGTATTAATTAATTTTAAATTAATTCAGTTCATCTGAAGAACAGTTGATCATTACTACTCAGACTGCTGTTTTTACGGTCATTGATAACAACATGAAGTGGGCCTTAAGAATTAAGTTTTGGTTAGCCTAAGTCATATCCCTTTTCCCTCGATTTTTTTTTTAACTTCTAGAACTGTTGGCTTTCTTAGCTCAAACTATAGAAAAGAGAAAGAATGCTAGTTCGAAACTCGGAACTGTTCATAAACGACTGTTCATAAAATGTTTAGTTTAATGTTAGAATTTAAGAAGCATTTTTAGAATGAATTTTTATCTCAAAAGAAATCACTCTCATACTCTAGCCTAGTTGGAATGTTATTCAATAGCAGAGAAAAAGAGTTACAAAACTCCTGATAAATTATTAAATGCGTTGCTTAAGAAAAAATATACGGAAAGCATATTTTACTATAAATTAATAAATAATTTATTTTCTAACCAAATAGTTTACCTATTCTTTATCACAAAATAGACATGAAAAAAATATTGAAATAAAAATAAAAACTTAAAATAATTTGTAACACTTCACTATGCTATTTATTTCCACTATAATAGCAAGTTTTTCTCTAATGATGATTTTATTCTTGAAAAATAGGTTTTAACATATTTTACATTTGAACAGGTTAATTAATAGCTAAAATTCAACAATGAAGTTATGACTTAAAATAAAAATGACCACAATATTTCTTTTTAATTTTTTTATAAGTACTATATGTAATTACAGAATATCAGTTTATCTGGGGGGGGTCAACAAATTTCTTTAGTTAAAGTTATAAAGAAAAATCCTCGAAGTTGTTATTTCTCCCAAATATTTATGCAATATCAAGTGTAAATATACGAAAATAATCCAATAATATTTTTTCCTGACAGTCGGTGCTTGCATAATTTGATGAAACATTATTTTCTGACTGGAAAGAAATATAAACTCTTATTTACTTTTTACAGAAAAATTACTTGTAATTTTTCAGTACGAAATTCGTTCCTTGATGTTCGTAATTTTTTTTTTTTTTCTTTTTTGCATAAAAATGTCTAAAGAACCAAAAATGTATGCCATTTTCGAGTGAGAATTTTATTCTATTTTTTTCCGGTGAAATTAGTTTTTGTATGGATGTACAAAAGGGAAATAATTCAGATAGATTCCTTGCTTCTCTACTAAGTTTCACATAAAAGCATATTGAATAAAAAATTGTATTCTTAAAGTATGGGTTATATTATATAACCCATACTTTAAGAATATATAGGATTATAAGAATTTTACGGACAAAATAAAAATAAAGGCATCACGGGGATGCTAATGAACAATTAAGAATTCAAAATGAACGCAATCAATTAACATTTATCAAATCAATAACTAATTTTGCTAATTTCTTTTTTTTTAGTAGCTACTTCGTAATACATTTTCTTGAATACAGAATTGTTTTTAAAATCACATTGGGTGAAATTATTTATTTATGAAACGAAATATGTAAGAAAATAAAAAATAAAAGCAATGAATTAAACACAAAAGTATCATTTTTAAATAAAAAAAGAATAACTACTAATGGATATATAAAAAATAAAATTAATTCAGAGTTTAATAAAAAAAATTATATTCTTAGACTGTTGGTTATATAAGGTTAAATAATTTGTTTTTAAACATAAATGCCAATTTCTTGATTATTGCACTGCTGATGTTCCATATTTCTTTAATTTTTATTTTTCGCGCTTTTTAAGTAAGAGGTGTTACTATGCATATAGGCTACCGTGGTTTACGGCCATATGTTGAAACACCGATCACCAAAGTTAAGCAGTGTCAATCCTGGTCAATAACTAGATGGGTAACCGTTTGGGAATACTAGCTGCTGTAGGCTTGGATGTGCAAGTGGCGTAATGGATAACAGCTCGCAAATGGAAATCAGAAAGCCGAGTTCCAATTCCAGTTCGATTTCTACCAGGTTGGTTGCAAAAGTAATGTCTGATTTCAAATCGATATTAAAAAAAAAAAAAAAAAAAACCATGATTATGGAAATATTTATTCTTTAACATGACCTCCTTTGCTTTCTAGAACATTGTTTTTATCTGTCAACAAGCTTATAAATGCCACGCCTGTAAAATGCCTTAGGTTTCAAGCAAAATATGAATTCAACTAATTTCCAAACTCTTCATTGATGTCAACCTAAGACTATCCAAATGATTCTGTAATCCCCGAAACCAGTGATAATCAGAAGGTGAAAGGTCAGGAGAATATGGTGAATGAAGCAATATTTCCCAACCAAACTCTTCCAAAAGATTTTTAGTCAGCCGAGCTGTGTGAGAACGAACATTATCGTGATGGATAATGACACTTATTCTGTTCATCAAGGAAGATTGCTTTTGGTTCAAAGCTGTTTGTTGTTTAACAGTTCGTAATGGACAATTCCTTCAATATCCCACTATACACACTTGGATGAAGTCCTCCTCTTGGTTGTTGAACTGATCTTCCTCCTCGACTGATCCATGATTGGCTGCGTCTAACGTTATGGTAAAAGATCCTCTTCTCATCACCTGTAACAAGCCTACCTAAAAATGGTGCCTGAAGCAATGATTTACAAGTAACACACTGTTGCAGATTCTCTGGACACAGTTCGTGTGGGACCAATTTCCCAACCACTGAAACCTTTCCGACCCTTTTTAACTGGCGTAGTACGGTTGTATATTCTACGTTAAATCGTTCTGGTAGTCCACTAGAGGTAATGGTGGGATTTTCCGTGAGAACAGAATCAAGTTTTTAGGGACGACTCTCTTTTTACTCGTCTTTCAAACTGACCCCCCCACTTTGGAAACGGGGAAACCCCCTCCTACAACTTCTTTCATTCACCGCATCATCTCAATAAGCGCTTCGAATAGACTTTGCTGCTGCCCTTGCATTGACACTTTTATTAAACTCATCCACACATTCGGCATATTCTTACTGTAAGAATATGCCGAATGTGATTTTTCGATGGGACGAAAATGGGTGCGAATATTACGGAAGATCCTGAAAAATATGTTTATAATCTGAAAGTGAAAGGTATAATTTACTTATTGTGACATTCCGTAACTATAACGAGAAGCACAAATTTTATAAATAAGTTCTAAAAACTTTTTTCTCAAAAATCGGACATTACATTTTTTTGTACCAACCGATATTTACGCGCAAACCATTGAAAAGTGTGAATCCACCTCTTTTACCGCTAGCTATGGATTAATTAGTAAGACGTGTTAGTAAATCATTATCTTCCAACAAATTTCTTACAATGAAATATTCTTGCTGGCACAGGAGTTAACCATTACCAATGAGGGTTACCGAGGCGTGGTGATCGCTCATGTACTGTAAATGGAACTATGTTTCTCCACATTTTAGATGGAAGAAGTTGCTCAGCCCCGGGGATTCCAACCCTGTGTCAGCACCTTCCACTAAAGAGGTTGGGTTGGTGTAACCGACTACAGAGTGACAGTGGTCACGGGGGGTTGGGCAAAACCAATTTTTGTCCTTGGCGCATGAGCATGCGTATGGCGCTCCGCACGTTAAAAACAAGTTACCGTGCGTAAATAAAATAAAAAAAAAAAATTATATTTATGAATTATAAAATACAGTTAATTAATCTTTAAATTTAGATGACTTCAAAACTTATGTAGGGTAAATATTGACTTTTAAGAGATTTTAAAATTTTGTTTACATTTATTTTCGTCTATAATGGCGATTCGATGAGTGACAAGAAAATTTTCCTGTTTTAAAAATTTAAATACATTTATATTTTAATAGGTATTAAATTTAGGCTATATTAACTTTCAAATAAAAAAATTGAACTTCAGTGAAGACATTTAATTATTTAAAAATAAAATGTGCGTTTACGTTTTTTTTTTTTTTTTTTTTTTTTAAGAAAGTCCGTGGCGGAAACTAAAAAAATAATCCCATCGGATGAAAACGCTACAATTACATACGAATTGTCCATATTGAACGTGTAACGTGTAAAAAAAGTTTTTCATTTTAACACAAAAAAAATACCGAGTGCATTTTTATGCGGAAAAATTGTGAAATACAGTGTAACCCGGATATAAGAGACCCGGATATAAGAGAGATTTTCTCTTGTCCCAAATTAGAGCCATACTTACCTAAACAAAATAGAACAGACCCGGATATAAGAGAAACCCGGATATAAGAGACTTCTTCTCCGGTCCCGACAACTCTCTTATATCCGGGTTACACTGTATCTTTTTCTTCTGATCATTTTCAGCTTTATTGCCAAAGATGATGTCAAGTGGTTTTTAACTTGCAATTTTGGGTAAGTGCAAGAAGAACATGGTAGCAAGTTTTCCCTGCATGTCTAAATGTGACTGTGTTGTCGTTTTTATTTATGCCTAAAGATAAAATTCAGAAATCGGCTGAATGTTCGACATGACATCCGGATGATCAATCTTAGTACATAAAAGGCGATGCACTTCAAACTCAAAGTTAATCGAAAGAAGGGTGGGAAGAATATAAATTTGATAAAAACACCAACAACTAACACCGCGTTATGATTTCTACACCCATTTTTATTGACATACATTTTCTAATAATTTTTTGGCCCTTCTTTAGGGGAGAGAAAAAATAAGACTGAAATCTAAAAACCGCTGACTTCAAAAATAATAATATCAGTTTGAAACCCTAACTCGTTGACTTATAAACACAAATTTAACATTGATTGGAACATACCAAGAAAATTAATTTCAAGCTAGTAGCGGTCAATTAATTTTTTTATTTATAAAACCTGTAGTAGTGGAATTCAAACAGTGAAGTTAAGTGATGAATGGGTCTTCTTAGCCCAGATTAATTCGGTGGGGGACAATCGGTCTGGGATCTTTTTCAGGAATCCGAATTAAATTCTTTAGAATATTTTCAATTTTATATTCTGAGAAAAAATCCTTAAAGCGTTAAGAAGGCTTTTTAAAATCCTAAACCTCATAAGGTGCGCATTGTTTGAATAAGGATAAGAGGAAAAATGTTATATTATTAATTCGAAATAATTTAAATAAAAGAAAATTAAACTAAATTTTAGTTTTGACAATAACAAATTGAAGTATATTTTTACTAAAAAGAATTTTATCGACAACGTTTAAATATTTCCTTAAAAGAAAATATATTTTCTTTGGCTCTTTCCTACCGACAAGCTGAAGTTATTACTTATTATTTTGTTTGTGTATGAAGTCCTTTCCCCTAACCAAACAAAGGGTATTTGATTTTTTTTTTATGACTATTTCCTAGGGCCGGTACGTACTACCCCACAACCTGGGGTGGGGGTGCCTAATTGGGGACCCCGGGCAGTACTTTGTGACCTTCGCTATCTTATCAACATCTGCGTTTTTTCTACCTACATTTTATTTTTAGGTTACAAATTAATAAACCAATGAAGCACAACTGGAACATTGATTTAAAACTTAAAGGTAGAATAATCTGATAAGTTTTTTGTATTTACTTTTATTTGTTTATAATTTATTTTCAATTTTTTAGTTGAATTATTTATTTATAAGATTTATTAAGAGGAAAATTATCGACCTAAAAAAAAAAAAAAAAAAAAAAAAAAAAAAAAAAAATTTTCAAATTAAAAATTCCTCAAAGAAAAGAACAATGAGTAATAAAATAAAAAAAAAACATCGTGACATTTTTTTCCTCGATCTTGGAGACCAAAATTACACGAAGTAAGACTAAAAGAAAGGTAAGAAGCAATGTTGAAATATCAAAAAAAAGTTTGATGTGGGGAAAATTAACATTTTTAGTTAAAGACCCATGCATTGTTGTCCAATGGTACGCACATCGATTGCTAGTTTCATTCTGAACATGACAGAGAACAAGATTTATTTGAGCTCCAGTTAGTAAGTAAAAAAAAAAAATAAAATAAAATAAACAAGTTTTTAACTTAAAAAAAGAAGAAAAAAAAACACATCATACGCACACAACTTATTTAGATTGTAAATTTCTACTTTTTACTCTGGGACGTGAAATGGCAGTAATAATGCCATTCATTACGTTGGTATTTTGAAGGATTAATTTTGTTTGAGATTTAAAGTTCAAACAATTTGAAGCATTGAGTGGATTCCACATACTGCTACACTAACGAACTAAAACTGCTTCCTCACATGAGTTTTTCTAAGTTCTTCCACATTTCCTCTGATACTAAAAAATCTTTAAAAAAAGTTTGTTTTTTTTTTATTTCAAAACAAAAACCAGTTTAGAAAAAAACATCTAAGGAAATAAACTTCACAAAGCAATTCATTTCAAAATATTTTACAAAACAAAGAGAGACAATCGATGAGAACTAGTGCTTTAAAGGAACCCATTCATTCGACAAAATAAATTAGTTACTGTGTGGTGTGAGTGAGCGCAAATCACGTTAACAGGAAAATGACAACACTGAGAAGAGGTCACTTAAGTTCGGAGATTAACTCTGAAACACAAGTAAACCTGAAGGCTTAAGTTAAAAAAAAAAGATCGCCTGATGAAGACATACATCAGGTATTTTAGGCTAATGAGGAAAATAATCAAGTTAGTTGTGTCTCAAAAAATGTTGACAGGGTCATCGGAGGAAGCTGTCTGCTTTAGTTTTTAGCCATAAAAGAAGACCGTACATGTGTCTTACATTCAAAAATAATTATGAGAGATGTGTACTTTATTCCAGTTCCACTCAGAGGAAAAAAATTCGAATCCATAGGTTCGAAATAAAACGTACATATTCAAAATTAAAATGAAAATTTCAAGAAGACCAAAGGAAAATAAGAGGATAAAGAAATTATTGAGCAATGTTTTTCCTATGTATTTTGACTCTTCCTATTGATAATTTTATCGATCTTTTCTAATAGAGAAAAAAAAAAAAAAAAATGGAGCAAAAAAAAAATGTCTCACTTGTAAGAAAGAAAACCCTCAAGCAAGTTTCTATTGTGACGAGAAAAAAAATGTTATTCACTGAAGAAAAAAAAAAAAAAAAAAAAAATTATTTCAGGAATGCTTTTTTTTTCTTTCTTTTTTAATTGAAAGAAAAAAGTTCAATGACAGTTTTTTTTCTTCTTCCGAAAACAATCACTTTAGCTGAGCTGTATTAAAAAGCAACAGGGTGTCCATAAGTTTTATGGAAGTGTATGTTAACTAGAAATAATGAATTGTTATACTGGAAGGAGGACGTAGATGAGGCGTTAGAAAATCCATCCGATGAACCTTTGTAGAGGCCAACGAGCACACCTGATCATTGTCAATGGCGATATTATAGAAAGAGAACATGTGTTGTCGAAAGAGACAAAATTTATTTTGAAAAAAAAAAAAAAAAAATGCTTTATGGTACGGTTCCGTTTGAATCAAATACAACATTCACTTTCTTAAATAATCACAATTAAAATGACGAGATAACGTGAAACAAAAATTTATAGTAGACTACTAGTACTAAGTTATTAAGTATTTATTTGAATAGTCTTGCAAATTATTAGCACAGAGAACTTAGTCTCAAATCGATTTAAAAACACACACAGTCACAGAGGAAGATTTTTCCGCTACAAATAGAAAAGTGTATAGTTTTTTTTTTGTTTTTTTTTTACGTTGGAACATAAATTGATGATTCTTTAGTTCCCAATTATGCAAACACACACGACACCTTATATTTCCTAACGCTAAAAAATCTCAATAAACATCAGTTTTTATTAAACATGAATTGGGAAAGAGAAGGTAAAAAAATAAAATTCCCTAAGTTTATTTTGAAAGTGAAATTAAGAAATTTTCTCAAATGAATAAAGAAAGGCGTTATTGGAATTTAGGATTATTGAACATTAAATTAAGAATAAGGAACAATATTTACAAACAGACTGAAAAAAAATGATACGGGTACAGCGGTGTGGTGTAATGGTTAAGCTAGTGGGGTTGATTTGGGCGCCCAAAACTTATGGCCTTGTACCAAAAAAGTAAATAACAGACTAAAAAAATGATTTAATTAAACGTGAACAATGTTTAAGTTGAGTAATGCATCACTCCTCGATAAATAGTGTTTTGTTAAAAAAAAAAAAAAAAATAATAATAATTTGGCTTACCTACTCGACGCCGAGAATTTGATTCGGATGTTTAAAAAAAGTGTACTCAGAAAGGACTTGGGTAGAATCCTTATTGTTAATCCTTCACAGTCTATGAAGAGATATTTTATATCCGAAATGTAGCAATTCTTTTAGTCAAACGAAACTACATGTTAAGGGACATCTGTAGGTTCTTTTCTAAGTTCTTTTTCATTGGACAGTGGACAAAAGAAATGAAAAACGTGTGTTGTTCGAGTAAAAATTTCATAGAAAGTATGAGATATATTCAGTAATTCAGGTGGAGAATTAAAAACACTTTGGAATCCGTAAAGGTGCTACGACACTCATTTTCAGTGGGCACTTTTCGAAATGTGAATTAAAAAACAAACAAAAAAACAGCTATTATCAGCAGTAATGATGGGAAAAGTAAACCCGTGTGTATGCGTGAAGCGAAAGAGTGAATGAAATGACGTTTTCTCCTTTCTTTCTTTCTCTCATTCACAAATTATGTACACTCGTTTAATGAGAAAAAAGTTGGTCTGAATTCGAAAAACGGTAATTTTAACGACAAAGAACTTTTGTTATTAAATGTCTTTTTTCTTTCATTCAGATTTTGTCGTTCTACGATAAACCACAACCACTTTGTTGAATACACTTAGACCTTCCACTACCAATTCACCCCTCTTCCTGATTTGACCTTTGACACACGCATTTCAACAGCACTGTGAAATCATTTTTTCTTTCTCATGGATTTTATTATTCATTTCTGCGAAATTATCATTTAATTTATTTTAACTTGAAATTTAATCAAAAAAGAAAAGCACTGATTTCTGCCTCTAAAAACATCAACAAAGATAAAAAAAAATTAAAAAAAAAAACTAAGTTAAAAGCTGTTTACATTTCTATAAAAATTGTAAAAAGCATTATTTTATTTTATTTGGGGGCGTGGTTTAATGAATGAAAATGCGATAGCAAAAAGTCAGAAACGAGCGGTTCTTTCTTTTTTTCTTCGTCAGTTTTATTGATAGTTAATTGTTGACTATTCGATAAAAATCATTGTATCTTGTTCATTTCTGAGTATTCACGTTGTTACACATTTTGGATTTTATAAACTATTTTATTGCATAAAATTACGTTTTTCATATTACTGATTTTTGGCTAGTGAATAAACTTGATTTTTTACAAATTCAGGCAAAACATTTTTTTTATCAATAACATTATTTATTAATTTATTCACTATTCGTTCAATTGAAGTTCACCATTTATTTCTTGAATCAATGTTTTTCCTTTTTAAACGACAGAAAGTAATCCCTCGTTTACAAAGGAAAAAACTAAAAGACAAGCATTTTTTTGTTAATGCACCACTGTTATATATATATGTGTATGTATATGTATAAGGGGGCTTATTAGAGAAAACGAATGACAAAGGCGCACTGCAGAAAACATCCGGTTATTCTTCTCATCATTTAAGTCAAAGTAATCAGTGTTGTCAGACTTTTTTCATTACCGTAATAAAAAAAGAAGACGATTTTCATAACTGTCTCTTTGTTTATTTGAGTTTAGGGAATGTTAAAGTAGTTGGATTTTTATCTTTTGCAGCTATCCCAGTGATCTACGTTGCAAAATAAAAAGTGTGAAAGCTTTGAGAAATATATTACAGATGAAAGAGGGCGGAGCATATCAACCCAGCACCTCCCATCATATTCGTTCTTTGGGATTGTGATGACCAGAAGAAAAGATGCAAATACCTTTCCCGGTTACATCTTTGAGGTGATTTACATACATACATACATATATACATATATATATATATATATATATATATATATATATATATATATATATATATATATATATATATATATTTCACTGGGTTTAGACTTTCTTCCTGACAGCTGGTTTCAAAATTGACCAAACAAAATGTGAAACACACGGTTTAATTTCAAAGTTGTCTACTTTAAATGAAATGTGATAAAAAACATCAGTTTTTGATCTAACAGAATTTTTAATATCTGTTGCTGTAAAAGTGTAAACTTCTTTTTTTTTCTTTTTTCTTCCAGTGACTACAAGACATCAAAGTCGTAGAACAACAAAAAGGAAAAAATGAAATTACAGATTCCGGGGTTACGACCTTTACGGAACAAGAATCAAAACAAACATGATGAGAATGACAAGTTAGATATTTATGTAGAATGTTTAAAATTCCTTTAGTTTAAAATTTTATGACGAATGAAAATAATTAGAAATTGTACTTAAAGCTTACTTTAGCTTGGCTCAAGGTCAATAGAGTAGCAGTGAGTCACAAACTCACTCCAGTAGCAATTGTTTACGATACAAATTTTCTGACTATCACCCTATGGTAGTCGCCTACTGTCACTACATTCATTTCGATAATCGCTGGCGGTGGGGGGGGGGAGCTTCCCCTTCTCTATGTTTAACTGAGATCCAAAGGTTTGAAGTGATTTACTAGTCTATTTTGCTCGAACTTTGTGTCATGGAAGAGAAAACTAGTTCTATCTTTGTGGTTGACAGAAAAAAAACAAGATTATGAAATCCACAAAAGATTATGATTAAATTTCTTTCACTACTAGAAGTGAAACTTTTTAATAAATCGTCAAAAAAATACGAACCTCCACATGCTATTGTCAACACTCGAAGACTGTCTTGCTCTCACAGAAGAAAAATACAATATTTGGGCCTGCGACAGACCAGGATAAAAGCCATACAAAATTTCTGTGTATATGTCGGTAATACGTAAGCTGATTATATTTCATTCAATTTGCTATGGTTTCTTTCCGACATGAGTGAGATCAGTAAAAGTTTGAAATATCGACTTTATGGCACTTCGAGGAGACTGGTCACTTCTGTACAGCTTGTCCGAGGAAGAATATATCAGAGAAGACAGTTGTCTAGCTAGACGCAAGTTCTACATCCGTCCACGTCATTTACCAATTCGACTAGGAAGACCTGGTCGACTTTTAGAGGCACACTTCCCTTCTACGATTTCACCATTGCCGATAAACTTTTGGCAACACCGTAGAAGTCTTAATGATAGGAAAAATGAGAAGGAAGGTCAAAGCAATGGTACAAAAACCCAGACTGAAAGTAAAACACTCTCCGACGAGTGATAACGTAATTGTACACAGAGAAAGTGTTTGATTTGTTTTACGGCATATCAACGTCAATGGGTTATTTAATGCTGACAAAATGGTTATTCCTGTTAATAAAAAGAAAGTGAAGAACTGAGACAGTCTCGGAGAAAAGAAGTACAGAACATCCTGATCTTGACGGCAAGAGTAGCAACTACACCCCATCTTTCCCCAAATCTCATGCTCTAATAAAGAGTAAAGCTGTGTCCTCCGACAAAAACTACCCGTAGTGATGCTGGGATAGCGGAAGGAGATTCAGGACTTGATCGACCCTGATTGGCTCTACAGATAATTCCCTTTTGAATTTCTTCGCGTCAGTTTCTTTCAAGCTAAGATCGTTTCAAAGTAAGTGTTAAATTTTCTCCACGTTCATAATTTGTTTACGTATTTTAGTGTCCTTACGTAAATTCTTGTTCGTCGGTTTTTGTTTATTGTTGAATGGTGTCGTGGGCACGCCAACAGTATTGCGCAATCCCAGCTTCCCGAGCCGACACCTACGGCAACAAACCATTCGATGTGGACAGAAAACAGACCCTCCCAAAAAAGACTAGAGTACTATAAGGGACTTACGGAGCAATTTGAAAAGTTTGTTACCAGAAACGAGCTGCTAGTGCTGCCATCGCTTTTGGAAACTGAACACCAGAACTATACAGACATCAAAACTTGAAAATTGATCAGCGTCAACAGGGAGATCATGGAGGAGTCCTTTAAAAGACTAGATATTGGCGTCAAAATATTGGCCAGACGAATAGGGCTATGTGGGAAATTCTGCTGTTAACAGAAGACGCGGCGAAGGTATTGGCTGTGAGCATCCTCACAACCAAGTCAGTGAGGCTCCAAACGAAATACCTCGAGACGAGAAAGACAAAAGTGACCCTGCATGGAATGCCCCTGTATATCTCAGTGAACCACTTGGGCTTTTTCTTTGCCTAGTTTGGGAAGGCTTCCGGTGTCTAGCCAATCAAAAGTAAGACCGGGATAACCACTAGTGACGTGGAAATTATGTTAACTATTACCAGAAAAATTTAATCGGGATACCCAGTATTTTAATTTAGTTTGGTTTGGTTTGTTTTATGGCATGTCAACTTCAATGGGTTATTTAATGCCGAGAAGATTTTTATTGCTGACAATATCTTTTTTCAAAAATGTATTGCTGGTATTTTTTTCCCCAAAAGTGTATTGCTGGTAAAAATTTTTCTTCAAAAATTTATTGCTGGTAATAATTTTTTACAAAGTATTTCTGGTAGTAAAAGCTGTTTTCACACTTTCATAGTGTTTTGACCCCATTTTGGAGGTTAACTATTTACCCATAGCTGGGACCCTAACAGGTGCTACTACCCCGGGTCAGGGTGGACCTGAGAACACCAGCAATTAAGAGGTGGTTCCACGCACCTCAAAACCTCCTGATCAGAGGCCTTGCTGTTGGATGCCGTTTATCGTCTTACCCAGGACAAATTTTGATTTGCGAAGGACGTCTAATCTACGTGGTAGTAGAAGGATAAAGGTATGTTAGAAGAGGCATCAGTTTCAAGATTCTACCCCCGCTGGCTGATTAAAAGCATCCCGATTTGAAAATGTTAATAGAAATTTGTTCAGGAAGAGACCCTTATATTGTATACATGTGAAGGCCTGTTCATAAAAAGGTGACATAAAAACAGAGATACTCAAGGATTTTTTTCAAAAGCACAACGTAAGTGAACGGATAATGGCTGTTAACAGAGACTAAGCTCCGAGTTTAGAAGGGTTAGACACGTCCGTGACTTTCAGCTCTTCGGATGTAAGTGGTTATATGTTGTCTACAAGAGACGTATTTTAATGCAGGTGACGATAAGAATATTCCATTGAGAATGTTTCAACTCTTTCCACAGACACTTGAGAAGTATTTCTTAGTTGGTAAGCCGCTCTTTGAATATTTGTCTACGCAGATCCGGCAGGCAATTCTGTGATGTTACTGTAATGAATATGGTATCTCGTTTCATTGATACAATGACAAGGATATCATTGAAGAGTATCTTTAGCGAATGATGAGAATGCTGTCATTGTTGCCGATAGTGAGGTTATTAATATTTCTTCGGATTAAGGTATTTTCACCATTTTGTTAACGGGTTTGATCTTCTTTAAAATTAATATCCACAGAATGTAGCATGGACTGAGTGATAGAGGACCTCTGATTCAAAACTGCGTTCTACCGAGATCGACCCCGTTCAGGGTGTCCATATTTCTATAGTATATTTTATTCAGATTAATCTATACTATGGGAAATGTGCTAGTCCGTTCGGATTCAGCTACGGTTAATCTGAGGATGGCTGGCTACTAGAAATTCAGCATATCTTTGTTGGATGAAAAGGATTTCCAGGACAAACTACTAATAATCTTAAATTAGGAAATAACGAGGTCTGTGGTTGAGAAAAAGCAGTGGAACGATATCCAATGTAAGATTTGCGTGTTTTTTTTTTGTTTTTGTTTTTGTTTTTTTCCGCTGTTTATAGTTGTCGGTTCGACTTCGATAAAGTCGCCGCGCAGACTAGAATAAACAAGGCTATTAAATTAAGAAATGTTGGCGTAGTAATGATAACTAAGGCGGTGCCGTCCTCCTTGCTTAATTTTTCATGTTAATATATATAGTAGTAATTGGAATAGTTTTAAAAAATGACTTCCTAGACAATAAAGGCATGACAAAATTCGGAGCGCTACGAATTGGCATATCACCAGTGTCACATTACGGGATGGGTGATATCTGATTACAATTAAAGACCGAGGAATTTTGTGACTATTTTTCAGAAGATTTCCACTTTTTTCTGAACTCGACGTTTATTTGGCTGAGTTTTATTTCCACCCTGAGGCGACTGAAAAAGTTAAGTGCGGGGTATTCATAAAACAAGATGAGGTTCCTAAAATGCAGGTCAAGACAAACAAAACTCCAGGCAACGCAAGTCTCCCCTACGAAATATATCTGACGCTGTCACACATGTTTGTCTCTTTGTTGGCAGTAACCTTTAACAACGAGTTGAAACAAGAAAATACCCCGCCCCGTGCTTCGCTACTGATGTAGGGAAGTACTTACTTAAAGAAAAACATGGAGTGCATCCCTACACGCAAGCCACCTATCTGCCACTGGGTGACATGCCACTAGCGTTTACAACTGGTTGCCTGCTGTCGGACCGCCGTCGTGTTCGTCTCGGCAATGTTACCAGTGGCGAACCGTTAGTGGCCTGCTACCAGAGGACTGCTGGCGTTGCCATCGGCGGCCCGCCAGCGGTCCACTAGCGGCTTGCGTCTAGGGTAGGATTATCAGTTTTAATTCAATGGTTAATATGTTAAAATAGAATTAAAGTTTTGGCCCAAATTTTAAACTGCTGGCAGAGCGTACAGGATAGGCTTCGAACAGACTTATGTTGTGTAGGATACCTCTACACAACATAAGATATCTTCTGTGAAAAAGTAGTTGATAAATTTAGATCAGTCCAAAACATTCGACAGGGTTGATCATCGTTTCTTGGAGGCTGTCATATTCGTACCCATCTACAAGCAGGGCTTTCATTTCAGTATCCTTTTTCTGAATCGCCAGGAGCTTTGATGAAAATGAGTTGGGTAAGATCGAAACTTTTCATGTTGTCCGCATTTATTTCTGAAGGTTGTCCGTTTTCGCTCATACTCCGTCGTTGGGGTGAAACGTTTCCTGATCAAGTTGAGAGTAAACTCGATCCTGTGTAGTATTGCATTAGATGGCGCTATGACTTCTGCCAGGGACATAACTTTTATTGACATCTCTTTGCTTGTAACATGCAATGCGAAAACTGTGGAGGTTAGTAAAGAAATTGGATTATATAAGATCATGACAACGACCAAAATTAACGGGATAAAACAGTCGGCTTGCGCTCAGGAGGGTAGTTGTCTCCTATCTATCCCTTCAAATAGATGGACGGGCCGTGTAAAATTTTCGGCGTTTCCTCCCGATTAAGTTACAAAAAGTAAAGTTGTCCTCGGATGTGGAAATATTTTATTTATCCCACATTTCCCACACAACTTTTCGGCCATATTTTATTATTGCGAGTTCACATGTCACAAATATTTCGTAAATAGTTTTCATTTCATTAAATCATTGGTAGTGAAATTTTAAAATTGTAATAAATGAACCTATTTTTCGTAAACCGGCATGAAACCGAAAATATGAAATATTTTTATTTAGAATTTTCATAAAACTATAATGGCGATTGTTGTGTGAAAAAATAAATACGATATTGTATTGAAAAGGACATTGAATAACGTGTCGGCCATTACATGCAATGAGATAAATTGACGATAGAATAATGCAAACCTATACTTTCTTCTTTCCCCATTTTTTTTTCGACCTTGTGCCATGTTTTTTTTTATTATGACAAAAGTAAAAGTTTAATCCCTAGGCATTTACAAAAAAAATCAATTTTCTTTTTATCCTTAAACATAACAATGTGAAGTTAGAGAAAATAAACAAATCAACTTTACAGAACGAATATGAGTTCCCCCACAGATAATGAAGAATATGAGTTTCCCCACAGATAATGAAGAATATGAGTTTCCCCACAGATAATGAAGAATATGTGTTCCTCACAGATAATGAAGAATATGAGTTTCCCCACAGATAATGAAGAATATGAGTTCCCTCACAGATAATGAAGAATATGAGTTTCCCCACAGATAATGAGTGTTCCTCACAGATAATGAAGAATAATGAAGGAGTTCCCCCACAGATAATGAAGAATATGTGTTCCTCACAGATAATGAAGAATATGAGTTCCCCCACAGATAATGAAGAATATGAGTTCCCCCACAGATAATGAAGAATATGAGTTCCTCACAGATAATGAAGAATATGAGTTCCCCCACAGATAATGAAGAATATGAGTTTCCCCACAGATAATAAAGAATATGAGTTTCCCCACAGATAATGAAGAATATGTGTTCCTCACAGATAATGAAGAATATGAGTTTCCCGACAGATAATGAAGAATATGAGTTCCCCCACAGATAATGAAGAATATGTGTTCCTCACAGATAATGAAGAATATGAGTTTCCCCACAGATAATGAAGAATATGAGTTCCCCCACAGATAATGAAGAATATGTGTTCCTCACAGATAATGAAGAATATGAGTTTTCCCACAGATAAGAATATAAGTTTCCCCACAGATAATGAAGAATATGTATTTCCTCACAGATAATGAAGAATATGGTTCCCCACAGATAATGAAGAATAATGAAGAGTTTCCTCACAGATAATGAAGAAAGAAGATAATGAAGAATATGAGTTCCCCACAGATAATGAAGAATATGTGTTTCCTCACAGATAATGAAGAATATGAGTTTCCTCACAGATAATGAAGAATATGAGTTTCCCCACAGATAATGAAGAATATGAGTTCCCACAGATAATGAAGAATAAGTTCCCCACAATGAAGAATATGAGTTCCTCACAGATAATGAAGAATATGAGTTCCCCACAGATAATGAAGAATATGAGTTCCTCACAGATAATGAAGAATATGAGTTCCCCACAGATAATGAAGAATATGAGTTCCCCACAGATAATGAAGAATATGAAGAATATGAGTTCCTCACAGATAATGAAGAATATGAGTTCCCCACAGATAATGAAGAATATGAGTTTCCCCCACAGATAACAGATAATGAATATATGAGTTCCTCACAGATAATGAAGAAAAGAGTTTCCCCACAGATAATGAAGAATATGAGTTCCTCACAGATAATGAAGAATATGAGTTTCCCCACAGATAATGAAGAATATGAGTTCCCCCACAGATAATGAAGAATATGAGTTCCACAGATAATGAAGAATATGAGTTCACCAGATAATGAAGAATATGAGGTTCCTCACAGATAATGAAGAATATGAGTTTCCCCACAGATAATGAAGAATATGAGTTTCCCCACAGATAATGAAGAATATGAGTTCCCCACAGATAATGAAGAATAGAGTTTCCCCCACAGATAATGAAGAATATGTTTCCCCACAGATAATGAAGAATATGAGTTCCTCACAGATAATGAAGAATATGAGTTTCCCCACAGATAAGAAGAATAAGTTCCTCACAGATAATGAAGAATATGAGTTCCCCACAGATAATGAAGAATATGAGTTCCTCACAGATAATGAAGAATATGAGTTTCCTCACAGATAATGAAGAATATGAGTTCCCACAGATAATGAAGAATAATTTTCCCCACAGATAATGAGTATGAGTTCCTCACAGATAATGAAGAATATGAGTTCCTCACAGATAATGAAGAATATGAGTTCCCCCACAGATAATGAAGAATATGAGTTCCTCACAGATAATGAAGAATATGAGTTCCTCACAGATAATGAAGAATATGAGTTCCTCACAGATAATGAAGAATATGAGTTCCCCACAGATAATGAAAGTTCCCCACAGATAATGAAGAATATGAGTTCCCCACAGATAATGAAGAATATGAGTTCCTCACAGATAATGAAGAATATGAGTTCCCCACACAGATAATGAAGAAATGAGTTCCTCACAGATAATGAAGAATATGAGTTCCTCACAGATAATGAAGAATATGAGTTTCCCCACAGATAATGAAGAATATGAGTTTCCCCACAGATAATGAAGAATATGAGTTCCTCACAGATAATGAAGAATATGAGTTTCCCCACAGATAATGAAGAATATGAGTTCCTCACAGATAATGAAGAATATGAGTTCCCCACAGATAATGAAGAATATGAGTTCCCCCACAGATAATGAAGAATATGAGTTCCCCCACAGATAATGAAGAATATGAGTTCCTCACAGATAATGAAGAATATGAGTTTCCCCACAGATAATGAAGAATATGAGTTCCCCACAGATAATGAAGAATATGAGTTCCTCACAGATAATGAAGAATATGAGTTCCCCCACAGATAATGAAGAATATGAGAAGATAATGAAGAATATGAGTTTCCCACAGATAATGAAGAATATGAGTTTCCCCACAGATAATGAAGAATATGAGTTCCCCCACAGATAATGAAGAATATGAGTTTCCCCACAGATAATGAAGAATATGAGTTCCCCCACAGATAATGCAGACGCACCAAGATTAAAAGTAGCCGATTAACAATCGTAATGAAACCATAAAGAATATTTTGGTTAAATTTCCTTATTTGTAATTTTATTGATTTTCGCATTGTTGTTGGTATTAATTATTTGCTTGTATTTCTTTTTCTCGCAAAGGTTATGAAATCGGAAAGATAATTCCTCTTTAGGCGACGCTCATTGTTGCCATATCTGGTCTGGTGCTTCAGCAAGATATCGAAAAAGCGTAAGAAGAGTCTGTAATGTTATCGATTTTGATTTCAATTTCCTATCGCTGTGATGTGGCTTTCCTGTATCATTTCTGTAAATATTCTCATGGCAATTGTTCTAATAAGCTCCTTGGTACCCCAATCACATAAATTTAAGCATACTACTAGATTGGAAACGAAACTAGGTATTATCGTTTTACTGTTCAAATCGCCAGATGTAATCGTAAGTTCTATTCTAATAGTTTCTTCTCTTGTGTAGGGAACTCTTCCGGTTTGTTGCTTCCATGTCACCTACGATCTTCAAATATTTAAACGTAATGCCAATCACTATCTTATGTCTTTCTGAAACCCGTTATTTTATTGTCTTTTCTCTTTACTAACGTCTCTTCATTCTTGTTCACTCTTAGTAACCCCAAAGATCTTAATGGCTTTATCGTCTTGCTTAGGGGTGAAATAATTTTTAAAAAAACTGACGAAACGCGAGTCACTAAGGAAATTTGAATAAGCACCCATTTTGTTTTTCTCGATAAACCTACCTGTTACAAAGCAGAACACTATACAAATTTCATTCGCCATAAAAAAATTATTACTGTATTTAAATTTATTCCGTAATAAATTAACGCTTTATTAGACAATTGGAAAAATTGTTACTATCAAAAATTAAATTGAATGTATTCGCAAAATATTGTGAATTGAAAAATACAAACTGAATCTTATCAATATTTGCAGCAACATTGCATTTGTTTGTTTTTAAGTGTTACGACTGTATAGCAGGCTATGCATAATCAACCACATCATTTTCACTGAAATGTCTGTTGAAGAATAGTGTCGTGCATTTTACACTCACTGGGTGCTCTGCTGTAATGGCCTGTGTCAAATTAAAACTTAAATATCAAAATCATTCCTGCAAATCTTTAACACAGTAAGGAATTCAAATTTCGAATGTTGATTTTCAATGCTGGCTGGCTTAGAAAATTCGTGCTATTATTACACTTTTGAAATTTTTTATTTTTTCATGTTATGCGATTGGATTTTTCTTGAGAATCATTAAATGTAAATTAAATTTCATAATGTTAACTCTCCAGCAATCACTATTTAAAAATTAAAGTTGTTTCGAGAGACCGGGAAAAATACGTAGAATTATGCCTTGTAGATGAGGAGAAATAGTTAGAAAACGCCAAGTGAAATGACCGAGGACGAACGCTGAAAAGCAGATCATCTCAGTCATTATGAACCACTTATCATAATCAAGATTCAGTTCTATAAATGGCATCTGTACTTAAAATGGCTGTAGTACTAAAATTTAAAATTACCAAGGTGTTTTTTGTTTGTTTTTTAACGAAATTATACATCTCGATTTATACGAGAAACAAAAATTTCATTTCTATTTGACTATAATTTTTTAAAATCAAATTCTTTGTTAAATTTATATTGTTGCGGGGCCGAGTAGGATGTCGCCCCCGCAAGGTTTTTAAGTATACGATAAATGTGAACAGCCAAGACAATGACGGGACAAAGGCAAAGGTTTTTGTTATTAACAAAAGTGTCGTTTTTATTCACATTTACATCGGTGTGGTCTGAAAACTGGTTAATCGACGAACGTAGCTGGTTCGGTCGATTGTAGCTGGTCTGGTCCGGTAGTTGGTCTGGCCCGGTAGTTTAGGTTTGGGAGGCGAACGTGGTTGGTTCGGTAGAATGTAGCTGGTCCGGTCGAATGTAGTTGGTCTGGCCTGGTAGTTTAGGATTGGTAGGTGAGCGTAGCTGGTCTGGTCGAAAGTAGCTGGTCTGGCCCGGTAGTTTAGGATTGGTCGGCGAACGTAGTTGGTTCGGCCGAAATGCGAAGACGGAGTCCCTAAACAGGGCCAAGGCAGACTAGTGATGCTACTTCACTGGGCGGATCGACCGCGGGAACGGGATCGCGCCAAAGTGTATCACCAGGCGAAGACGGGTCCCTAAACAGGGCCAAAGGCAGACCAGTGATGCTACTTCACAGGGCGGATCGACCGCGGGAACGGGATCGCGCCAAAGTGTATCACCAGGCGAAGACGGAGTCCTAAACAGGGCCAAGGCAGACTAGTGATGCTACTTCACTGGGCGGATCTACCGCGGTAACGGGATCGCGCCAAAGTGTATCACCAGGCGAAGACGGAGTCCCTAAACAGGGCCAAGGCAGACCAGTGATGCTACTTCACAGGGCGGATCGACCGCGGGAACGGGATCGCGCCAAAAGTGTATCACCAGGCGAAGACGGAGTCCTAAACAGGGCCAAGGCAGACCAGTGATACAACTCCACAGGGCGGATCAACCGCGGAAACGGGATCGCGCCAGAGTGTATCACCAGGCGAGGTAGGTCAGAGAGGTGTTACACCTTCCAGGGCGGATCGACCGTGGAGACGGGATCGCGCCGAAGAGTAACACTCGACAAAAGCACCGGAAGTTCACAAAGGTAGTGTACTACTTTGATCCAGGCCTCCGGGCCGAGCTGCCTAGTTTGGGCGAAAAAAGTGTCTAAGGATATTTGCAAAGATTTGTTCAAGTACTCCTGGCTAGAGGGGTAGAAGGCCGTAGATAATAAATTATAGTCTATAGTTGCCGATGTTTAGAATGGCTCAGCATAGTCAGATGCGTACTAGGTATGGTTTGACATCAACGATATTGGACTAGCCGTCCGGTTTCTGGCCTGTTGCTTGACCTAGATCTGCGAGATCGAGAGTTTGAAGGTCAAGGTCGGCTTTGTAAGGAGCGGATAATCGGCGACCGCGACAAGGCCCTTCCCTAGAAAATTGATCGTATCAATTAATAATAATAATATTTACGAAGGTCTTTAGGGAAAGTGACCCTCCTACCGGATCGGGTCTGCCGCACAGGAGTCGCTGGGGTGTCGTTTGATGTCTGCGGTGCTGCGTCTGATGGGTGCGCTGGAATAGCATTAGGGGCCGCAGAGCCGGGTTTGCGTCATACTGTCGCTTCTCCAGAAAAGCAGGCTTGGTCGATCGATTGCAATGGTGTCGGTCGAGTTGGCGCGCTTGATCGTAAGGTGCTTGTCGGTGCGTCGAAGAACCTGAAAAGGACCTTGGTATGCCGGCGTGAGTGGTCGTCTCACGGCGTCGTTCATACGAAAACGAATTTGCAATCTCGCAAGTGTTGAGGGATGTACGAATTCACCGGTTGCTGTCGTGGAGTTGCATATTTAAGCCGGGCCATTTTGTGGCGGAGTTCCTCGACGAAAGGAGATGTTGGTTTTGAAAACGTCTGAAGGGAGTCGTCGAAGTATTCGCCGGGTAGCGCAAGAGGTGTACCGAAAACCAGTTCGGCGGGTGAACAACCTAAATCCTCTTTACGGTGTTCCTCAATGCTAGGAGAATTAAAGGTAGGTCGTCCACCCAATTGATAGTGTCAGGTCTAGTGGCCGGGGAGGTTTTAAGGGACCGATGAAACCTCTCAACTAAGCCGTTGGCGCACGGATGATAAGCGGTAGTCTTTATGTGCTTGGCGCCAAGTAGGTTGGTAAACTCCCGAAAAAGGGACGACTGGAACTATGACCCCCTGTCGGTCGTGATAACGTGGGGCGTGCCGAAAGTTCAATCCACTCTTTCAGGATGGTCCTAGAGACTGTGTTAGCAGAAGTGTCTTTTATAGGTATGGCGGTCGGCCACCGCGAAAAACGATCCACAACCGTCAAAGATACTGGTAATCCTGACACATCGGAAGCGGTCCCACTAAGTCGACATGTATGTGTGAGAACCGTGCATCGGGACTGCTGAAGGTGCCGACGGGGGATTTAGTGTGTCGGTGGACCTTACACTTCTGGCACTCCATGCGTGAAACCCATTCTCGAATGTCCGCATTCATATTGGGCCAAACGAATCGGTCGGTAATAAGTTTGACCGTAGCTCGCTTACTTGGATGAGACAGCCCGTGGAAATGTTGGAATACCTGTCTCCGAAGTGTCGGTGGGATGTAGGGCCTAGGGCTTGCTAGGCTGGTGTCACAGTACAGGGTGTCGTCGCTGAAGGATGCAGGGGAACTCCCGAAGCTTTAAAAAGTATTCGAAAGGACGTCTTGCAGCGTGGGGTCGGATTTTTTGTTCAGCGGCTATGGAATCTTGACCCAAGACGCCGGTCTGAAGAGATTGAATTTCCGCTCGCGATAATGTGTCTGCGACGGCGTTGTCCTTCCCCTTTATGTGACGAATATCGGTCGAGAACTGTGACAGGTAGTCGAGATGCCGGATCTCGCGAGCTGTATACTTGTCAGAGTTGTTACTCATCGCGGTTGTCAACGGTTTATGGTCGGTATAGATGGTAAAATCTCGACCTTCCAAGATGCCTGAAATGCCTGACGGCCAGATAAATGGCCAGCAGCTCTCGGGAGAAGGTGCTATATTTTCTCTGGGCTGGCGAAAGCAGCTGAAAAGAATGCGATGGGTTCGCGTTGTGAGTTGAACTCTTGCTCAACCACCGCGCCCACACCAGCGTCGGATGCGTCGGTCGTCAGGAATAGTCGTGTCTCTGGATCGTCGTTGATATGCGAGAGCCTGGTATAATTCGCCAATGCAGCCTTCGCTGTATGGAATGCGTGCAGAGCATCTCCCCAAAAAGATGTCCTTGTTTCTTCTCTGCAGCAGGTTCGTCAGTGGCTGGAGGATGGTAGCGCAATTTGGTATGAACCGACGATAAAAATTGAGCATGCCGAGGAAACGTCGCAATTGCTTCATGGACGTCGGTGTAGGAAAGTCCCGGATCGAGCTGATCTTGTCTGGCAGAGGTGCTATGCCGTCTGCGTCGGTGCAGTGCCCGAGAAAGTCAACGCTGGGCGCCCGAAAACGCACTTGTGTCAGGTTCAACTTCAGGCCGTAGTGCGAGAGTCGCTGGAAGACTTCTCGCAGGTGTTGTCTGTGAGAATCGGCGTCTGTACTGGCCACCAAGATGTCGTCGATATAGGCGTATACATGCGGAAGTCCGCGCAGGACTTCGTCTATGAGTCGTTGGAAGGTCTGGGCAGCGTTACGTAGACCGAACGGCATTTTAGAAATTCGTATAGGCCAAACGGTGTTGTGACTGCCGTTTTGGGACGTCTTCCGCAGCGACGGGGATCTGGTGGTATGCCTTTGTCGGGTCGATTTTTCGAGAAGATGCGAGCCCCATCAATCCGGATGCAAAATCATGGATATGAGGGACAGGATATCGGTCTGGTACGGTCGATGCATTCAATTTCCGGTAGTCGACGCATATCGAAATTCTTCACCACCAGGTTTAGGCACTAAGTGTAGTGGCGAGGCATAAAGGGCTATCGGAAGGACGAATGATGCCATCACTGAGCATTTTGTCGAATTGCTCATGGCGTACGCCAGTTTGTGCGGAGCGAGTCGTCGCGGATGGGGAGTGTGCGGGAGGACCTCGGGTTCTGATGTGGTGCTGAGTCTGATGGTCACCTGAAGCCGTTACTGGAGTGGCAGCGTTATATCCGTGAACTGCGTCAGGAGATCTAAGTACTCGCGACCATGGCATGTTGCGACGCTGATTCCTGTGGAGCCTTGACGTGTAGGGGTACCTAAGACACGGAGATTCGTCGTCGTATCGGACGGAGTCCTAGGGTTCATATGGACCGCCAGTGCGTAATGCGCCAGGAAATCCGCGCCGAGGATGGGTACCTTCACGTTGGCCACGGTAAATGTCCAAGTGAAATCGCGTCGCATGCCGATATTCAAAGTAAGGGTCCTTTCTCCGTACGTGTCTATCGCGGAACCATTCGCTGCTCGTAGTTTGATCAGGGGTGGGCTTAGCGGTGTGGTCGTTCTGAAGGGGTACCACGCTGATGGCCGCACCTGTGTCCACCAGGAATTTCAACTTGTTCCGTCGATCCCAAACGTAAAATAGACGACATTGCGTGTTGGCACCGGAAGGATTAGTCGTCGCGACTCTCCGGTTTATTCGTTTCCCCAGGCCGACGGGTGTGTACAGGGAGGTTTACAATTCCTGGCCTCATCGCCGAATGTGCGATGAAACCAACAAAACCCTGGTCGCTTCGCCGTTCTCGGCTGGGGGTTCGTCTCCGTCGAGATGGGGTCGATGTCCTCGTCCGCGGGCGCAGGGAGATCTGGAGCTCCCGAATTTGCCGTTGAAGGTCGGCCAACGCCCGTTCCGTTTTACTAAGCGTTCGTGCTTCCGCTATGTCGGGGCGCGAACAGCGTTAACGCTATGGTCGAACTGTGCAAAAACAAGATCAGCAGATTCTGCCAAATCATCCAGAGGCGTGGCTCTCGTCATTGGTGCGATGATTTTGCAACAGATTTAGGCAAATGCTCCAGCCATAAACCTCGAAGAACCTTTTCTGATACGTTGTGCTTTCCCAGCTGGTTCCTCATATATCTGAGAAGCTGGGATGGCGTTTTGAAGTGACGTTCCGCAGTATCTCTTGGATCATATCTTCCTCGGAACGTCCGGTTCGCTTGAGGATTGCTTCCTTTAAGTGATCGTACGGTTCATGCTCGCGCAAATCGGAGAGGACATCAGAAATTTCGTCCATCATATCAGATGGGAGTTTCTGCATTACATTCGCGAATCTGGCTCGCTGTGAAGTAATGCGTAGCATTGAAAAGATGGATTCCACCTGCAAGAACCAGTTCTTGGCATTATGGTGGTATGCAGGCAGAGGTATGATCGCAGCCGTCATGTCCAAAGAATCACTTTTAGCCGACTCCATCATCGCTTAGCTGTCTCTCACGTCAGGAAGTCACCACTTGTTGCGGGGCCGAGTAGGATGTCGCCCCCGCAAGGTTTTTAAGTATACGATAAATGTGAACAGCCAAGACAATGACGGGACAAAGGCAAGGTTTTTGTTATGAACAAAGTGTCGTTTTTTTTATTCACACATTTACATCGGTGTGGTCTGAAAACTGGTTAATCGACGAACGTAGCTGGTTCGGTCGATTGTAGCTGGTCTGGTCCGGTAGTTGGTCTGGCCCGGTAGTTTAGGTTTGGGTAGGCGAACGTAGTTGGTTCGGTAGAATGTAGCTGGTCCGGTCGAATGTAGTTGGTCTGGCCTGGTAGTTTAGGATTGGTAGGTGAGCGTAGCTGGTCTGGTCGAAAGTAGCTGGTCTGGCCCGGTAGTTTAGGATTGGTCGGCGAACGTGGTTGGTTCGGCCGAAATGCGAAGACGGGTCCTAAACAGGGCCAAGGCAGACTAGTGATGCTACTTCACTGGGCGGATCGACCGCGGGAACGGGATCGCGCCAAAAGTGTATCACCAGGCGAAGACGGAGTCCCTAAACAGGGCCAAGGCAGACCAGTGATGCTACTTCACAGGGCGGATCGACCGCGGGAACGGGATCGCGCCAAAGTGTATCACCAGGCGAAGACGGAGTCCCTAAACAGGGCCAAGGCAGACTAGTGATGCTACTTCACTGGGCGGATCGACCGCGGGAACGGGATCGCGCCAAAGTGTATCACCAGGCGAAGACGGGTCCTAAACAGGGCCAAAGGCAGACCAGTGATGCTACTTCACAGGGCGGATCGACCGCGGGAACAGGATCGCGCAAAAGTGTATCACCAGGCGAAGACGGAGTCCCTAAACAGGGGCCAAGGCAGACCAGTGATACAACTCCTGGGGGCGGATCAACCGCGGAAACAGGATCGCGCCAGAGTGTATCACCAGGCGAGGTAGGTCAGAGAGGTGTTACACCTTCCAGGGGCGGATCGACCGTGGAGACGGGATCGCGCCGAAGAGTAACACTCTCGACAAAAGCACCGGAAGTTCACAAAGGTGGTGTACTACACTTTGATCCAGGCCTCCGGGCCGAGCTGCCTAGTTTGGGCGAAAAAAGTGTCTAAGGATATTTGCAAAATTTGTTCAAGTACTCCCTGGCTAGAGGAGTAGAAGGCCGTAGATAATAAATTATAGTCTATAGTTGCCGATGTTTAGAATGGCTCAGCATAGTCAGATGCGTACTAGGTATGGTTTGACATCAACGATATTGGACTAGCCGTCCGGTTTCTGGCCTGTTGCTTGACCTAGATCTGCGAGATCGAGAGTTGTGAAGGTCAAAGGTCGGCTTTGTAAGGAGCGGATAATCGGCGACCGCGACAATATCAAATGAATCAGAATTTACTCTTTTAGAGCGTATTTAAAAGAAAAAATAGGCCTGTACAAATTTCAACTTTATGATAACCGTAACACTACCAATATACAATGGTAAAGCTTTTTTTTTCTAATTGGAATTAGAATTGAAAATGAAATATACGAGAGGATGTAACCATTTCACTATGAAGAATCTCAAGATGAAATAATGCTGTAATTTTAATCTGGTTAACAATACAAAGAAATAAAAGAAATTAATCAAACTAAGTTTTCAGAAGAAATTGTCGATCAGCTTTTGATGATTAAGCTTTTGATTGCATTCTGAAACAGGGAACATTAAATATTTGTCAAGTTCAATCTCTCATACTATCTGTGGTAGTCAACATTAAAGACTAAAAAGAGTAATTATAAACTTACCAAAATAAACCCAAGAGTTTTATGGTTGACCGAGAAATAATTGCATACAGGAGAAGAAAAGGTATGACCTAATTTTCCTAGAACTAGTGATCTTTCCGGCTCGCTAAGAAATTTTTGGATAATGACTGGACAAAGCATGCCTGTCCCAAACAAGAAAAAGTACGATTTTATGATTAACATTTTTGTGTGTATAGATTTATTTGAGACCGTTTGAAAATAGCGAACAAGTGAGAATTAAGCTTACAACGAATGCAAACCTCGGTTAACTTTTTAAAATAAGGTTTTTGAGAAAGTAGGGCAAGAGAGAATGCTAACCAAGTTTGTCATCCTGAGTATTAAGAATGGCGCAAGCGAAGATAGAAAAAAAATCTTACCCTGGTGTGAAATTTGAAATTTTCATTATTAAGTGGCATAAAAAAAATAATACGGTCGAATACAACATCTACAAGAGAGGCTTGCATAAAATTTTCCTTAGTGCGCCAAACAATTAAGAAAGATATTACAGTGTAACCCGGATATAAGAGAAACCCGGATATAAGAGAGATTTTCTCTGGTCCCAAATTAGAGCCTGTGTTAATGTATATAAAATAGACCAAACCCGGATATAAGAGAAACCCGGATATAAGAGACTTCTTCTCCGATCCCGACAACTCTCTTATATCCGGGTTACACTCTATATTCTAAATGCAATTCTGTTGGGCTTGTAAAGAAATTATAATTATTAACAACATTTTCACTTCGATTCCTTCGACTGTCGAGAGGAATTATGAAGCATGGCTTTCACAGGCGTCTCTCGGATTTGTTTTTTTGTTTTTTTTAAGACAAGAGTTCAGTTTTATAAACTGAATTAAAAAATGAGAAATCTCGTATGTTCATTAAAATCAAGGTTCGTTAATATCTATAATTTTTCTATAATTTTGTGACAAAATTTCACAGCCATAGAAAGATAATCATATATCTAAATTTGTAAAAGTTTTCTGCTTTTTCTTTCAGCTTTTTCTGTGACGTCATCTTCATAGTCATTGGCAGCGGCGATTTTTATTTTATTTTTTCAGATCACATAACCAGCCGACATCTTTGTGAAAGCCGAAACTGTTCGGTCGTTCAGACAAACCAAACTTCTTACATAACTACAAATCGGCTCCGAAATGAATCAAGGTTTGGTGGGTTCTCATACCATAAGATTTTACAAATTTTTGAAAATTAAATTTTATAAATATATCTTTTATATAAACCATCAGGCTTCATTTAAGCTGTATTCTTTTTTACATCAATTTTCGTTTTACATATACAATGTTTTACACGTCAAATTTTATTCAAGCAAATTTTACTAACCGCCTGGCTTCATTTTTTAAAAATAAGTGTTAGTAACTTTTTAAATGTTTTTAAACGTTCCCCTCAAAAGAAAGTGTAATAAACAAATCTATTGTACTAATTTTTTTTATTTACCCTTTATTTTTATATAATTTTACTTATTACTATATAAGTTTTTATACCTTTTCTTAAAGAAAGATGATTAAGGAATCATAAACTGTTTTAAAAAGTTATGGAAAGAAACATTGTTTACATTTAAAGATGTTTTGCATTGATATTTTGTTTCATAATTAAAGGGAACAAAATACTGAACAGGTTCCAGTTGTATACGCATTGACGAAACATCTTTCAAAAACTGAACGATCACATAGCATTTTCGGAATATAAATTTTTCATCAGTTATACAATTATATAATGTTACTTACAATAACGTTTTTCTCATGTACCCTAGATAAACTGTTGAAAATTAGATAAGGCAATAAGTAGCAAATGGAAAGTCATTTTATAACTAAAAGCAGCTGTCTGCAATAACAGTCAGATGGTGATAGAAGCTAACGGTTTTTTCTTTCAAGTTTCGCTTTCAGTATTTGAGTCAGTGGGTAAGTTTTATTGTCGACAATAAAATTTTCTTCATATCCTCTAGAACTTTAAGGGTATTTTCTGTGGAATTGGTAAAATATTTGAATAAATAAAAAGATGGGAAATATTTTTACCCGTTCATTACCTTAAAGATTTGCTAAAATTTCTGTATTTCTGCTTAAAAAAAACTTTTCCCGCTCAGCCTGATGTGCTTAATTTGTTGGGTTATTTTTAACTCTCGAGATTTCTGATGAGAAATAAATAATTCTTAAATTATTTCTTTGTAAGACCGAGTAAACATAAAATAAAAAACTGAAGACCCTTTGTGATGCTTTTTATACAGAAAACCGTCTTCAGACAAATAACAGACTTAGTGATGGAATTAGTCCTACATAGAGAAAGAAAATACAATAAACACTAGCTACATTTCACCTCAAAACGTTAAAAATACATACATACATATATATATATATATATGTGTGTGTGTGTGTGTGTGTGTGTGTGTGTGTGTGTGTGTGTGTGTGTGTGTGAAAATATATATAGAAAATAGGAAAAAACTGGTTAGGTAAATAATCCAAAGTTCCTTAGTATTTTAGTTATTATTTTTAAAAAATAGGGCTCGATACAAAAGTAGAACATAAATATAATTATTTATTTAAAAATAAATTTCGCTTGAAGATGGAACAGAGATTACTTTAACTCAATTTAATTCAAATAATTATATTGAAGTTTTCGGCTCTTGTTTTTCAAACATGAGACCTCTTATGTCGTTAGCTGAAATCATATTTTTAAATAATTAATTATATATATATATATATATATATATATATATATATATATATATATATATAATGATATAGCCTGATGTGCGTGCTATACTATTTACCTACAGAGTCTGGTTAGCAAAGTCAAATTACAGTTTTTAAACAACAAATTTTCCATGATTTTTCTTGAGCGATCATATCCGCTTAAGGCGTATCTTAACATAAACAAATGACATCATATATTATGAAACGGACTAAGTCCGACAATTATTTTAATATATTCAAGCCAGAAAATGTAGTTAATATTGTTTATTATAAACAGGGTATTTACTTAAATATTCATATCTATAATAATAACGTATAAACAGAAAACATTAAAATAATTGTCGGACTTAGCCCATTTCATAATATATGATGTCATTTGTTTACGTTAAGATACGCCTCGAGCAAATTTCTTGTTTAAAAACAGTAATATAATGATTATGTATATATATTCCATAAATGTACTGGTGGTATAATGAAATGTTGCTCGGAATGAGAAATTGGAGAGCTGAGTTCGAATACCAGACAAGTTCATTACATTCACTTATACGCAAATAACCTTTGGAAAGGTTTGACTCCATCTTTTTTCCTCCCAGTCAAGGTTTAAATAGCAGAGAAAACTGCGTTTACTAGCCGTGGTTGATATCCACTCTAGAAAGAGAATTCTGAATTCAAAAGCATAACAATTATCCATGTTCCCCAACCCTCAGTAATGAGAATGGATAGAAATAAATAATATTCCATCAAAGTTTTTGCTAAAGACGTTCTTTCTGGACGCAACACATCACAAAATAATTTTCCCACATTAGATAATAACTAAAATGTGTCAGTGAAAGCGATATTTCTTGGTCTCAAAGTATAGGCCGTAAATGATTTCTACGGTTAGAGACTTTCACAATAAAATATAATATGCTTTAGATCTGAAAATCTTTCATTTTGCAGCTACAAGTTTAAATCAAGAAAAGTATATTGATAGAAAGAATATTGAAAATTTCTTACCAGTTCTGATTTTCATCTTGAGCTGATGCTCAAAGAATCTATTGTCTCAGAATTAACATATTAATTCACGATATAAGAGTTTCTTAGGCTGTAAAAGGTCCCAGGACCGAGCTATGGCCTTCAAGGCCGCTTGACACTCGCGGAGGAAACTCGACTGATTCAAGGACTTACGACAACTCTCAGCCCTAGAAATGGGAGGAGTGATGGTAAGGCGAGGTAATACGTCCCTAACACAAAATGAGTCCTCTGTCAACACGCAGCGTAGGAAAGCCAAACTCTAAGCGTGTCGGTGACTCACCAAGTGTGGCATTTCCAGCCCCCTCTCTCTCATGACACGGACGTTGGGCACAGACATCTCTGTTGACATAATGCTTGCGATCATCCTACAAGAGGGGGGAGAGCAAGCGATCGATCGCCTTCTTATGTTCCATACAGAGAGGAAGTACAGATAATCGGTAAAGGATAAGAGGAAAGACGTATGCTTCAAGAACAACCGCCTTCGAAGCCAAGTCCGGATCGATGCTTCGACCTTTACTGTACCTACAACCAATTCTCCAGCTGGAGACTGGGTCCGAACCACACTCCAAGAATGCAGACGGGTCCGTCAGTCAAACCAATGGGCACCGGAAGAACACCCCTCGCACTTCCAAGCACCTAACCGAAAGTCGGAAGACTTGTTGTGGTTAATCTTTCCCTCGTGACATTTTCGTAACGTTAAAGCGCCTTCTGTACCACCTCAATGTCGCTGCGGCACAACACGAAAATGGATAGGTCATCGGCGTACGCGGAAACCCTGCTTGAGCCCCACCATGGACATTAATTCCACGTAGGGACATTCTGATCGGCCTGTCCCTCAGCTATCGTAGGAGAGGATCCAACGCCAAAGCGAAAAGTAGGGGCGAAAGCGGGCAACTCGGACGAACCAACCGAGACAGTGCAAAAGCACGCGACCGCTTTCCGTTCACCTGTACCACAGCACTGGGGAAGCAATACAGGAAGCTAATCCAACTGAATCCGGCGGCCTGCAGGACAGCATCCAGGTACCGATGGCCGACCTTATCAAATGCTTTGGACTAATCAAAATTGTTCAGCAGCGCTTGCTCGTCGTCTTTTACACTGTTTAGGATCGTACGGATCAGTTGCAGTTGCAGGTTACTCTAAATTGTTTGGCCCTTCACAGCACATCAGCTCGAGTCCCAACAGAATCTTGGCAACTGACTGCAAATGCCCCCCCACACCTCAGGATCTTGGCCAAAATCTTTAACTGTGTTAAGCAGAGTTATAGGCTGTAATCATCTAATTCCCACCCAATATACTTGCCCTTTTTCAACAGCGTGATAACATCCTTGGATATCCGATCTAGGATGGACACTTGCACGAACCAGTTGTTGAACATGGCAATCAAAATCGGCACAAAGATGTGCGACAGCCTCAAGTACAATTCATAGGTCAGACCATCAAGTCCCGAAGTTTTACCACTGCCAACCCTCTTTAATGCCAAGTAGACTTCGCCCTCTGTGACCCCACCTCACAGCTAGCCACTTCAGTCGGCGAAAGCCCTGGAGAATCTGCCAAATAGCTGAGAAACCTTTCGTCCCAGAAACCACATGGACTATTTCCACTCTCAGACCCAGGGAACGTTTAACCAGCAAGGAAACACCTCTGGCCAGCTTGTTCCCATATGCTGAATAGATAACAAAGTCGCTAGACAGCATACAAGCATCGACCTCGCATAGAAAGTGTGTCTCCTTGATCGCATCAACATCGACCCCGAAGGACAAGAGATCATGAAGCAGGCGGGAAGCCTTACTCCGATCCCTCAAGCCCCTCGCATTCAAGCTGGCTATCTTGAGAGACATTTTTCAAGTTGGATCCCCTAGTTACAGACTGGGCGGAAAATCTGCGGGGGTAATGACCCCGACGGATTGTTCTAGGCTCCCCGTGCCCACCTCTGATATCATCCGTCCATCTAGGACAGTGCCGCCGACCTCAGTAGAATACGTTAACGTAAGAACCCTATATAAAGAGGGGTGGAGAATCACCGGGACCCTCCCTGCACAAAATTTGGATAATGTTTTTAATTCTGGGCTTACCACCTGGGCCATTCGAATTTCGTGGAAGGCGTCTTTTGCCTCGTACAGCTGATTCCACACTCTTAAATCTCTCCCCGTATCCTTTATCCATGATATTACACCTGGGGCCTTAGGGAAATTACGAGGATCCTCAACGGACTTACCGTAAACAGAGGTTTCTTTAAATAACGGTCCCAATTGGCCTTTTTTGAGTAGAACGGCCCCTCTCCAAGTCTCGCCTGTCTATTTGGCAGATTTTCTTTTCTTTGCACGGGTTGGGATGGGTGGAAGTGGAGGGAACCGAAGCCCTAGAAGTAGAAGGGACTTTGGTGTGGTATTTTCGATTTTTACTGGCGAAGCAGGGACGGATTGGGACTTGGTTTTGTCCATGTCCTGCTCCGCCATACTTCGTCCAGCCTGCGTCTCCTTCTTGGTAATTGTTCTCCCCTTTCCTCAGTCTTCTTCCGCCCTCCTCCTTTTCAAAGAGGAAGACCAATATGGAGGACTTTCCTCCGCCTCTATATCCAAGCCTGGTCGTTGCTGTATTTGCTGTTGCTTCTGTTGTTTTTGTCCTCCTCTGTCCGATCCTGGGGTTTTTGTGGGACATCCTGCTGGGGAGGAAGGCTGGCCGTCTTCCATCCCCTCCTCGCCACCGAGGGCTTGGTAGACTCTTTCATCGCCTCCGCTGTTGCTGTTGTTAAGCGAGGCTGTGGCGCCGTGTTCTTACAAGGGCAGGCTTTCGATATGAGCCTCGGGGTACCACACGACCAACAGTAGGGTTGACGGCCACAAGTATCCTTTTTCCCGGCACATCAGAATGTTGGGATTTCTGGAACGTTCTTGCGGGACATTGTTACCTGGAGAACAAAGTCCCCGGTATAAATTCCCGCTTTACTTATTATTGTTAAAACGTCCTCTATTTGTATCGGGCGAAAAAGGCCACCATCTGGTCCTCAGTAATATCCACAGACTTCCCATGTACTGTTACCATTGTCTTTAGGGTGCTCATATATTTCGTCTGAAAATGAATTGTTTTTGCCGTTAATGTACTTCCAGCCAGCTTCCTGGTCTCTTGCTCTGTAACCAGTAGGATCTCCCACATAGCTTTCGATCTTCTAGCCACTACCTTAATTTTCAGGCACTTTAGTGCCTCTTTCGTTGTTTCTCTGCTGACACCAACTCAAGTTCTTACATCGGTGGTCAGCAGGGAGATTGTTTTCGCATTCATGGCGTCCAGTGCTTCCGGAATAGCGAGAAACTCATTCCCTCTTACTTATCTTGAAGTTGTGCATAATAATTTACGTCTTTTTTCAGTCCACGCCGTTTTTTAGGAGGTGCAATTTGTTCCATCCGCACTAGCGGTGTCTGAGGAGATTCCGCCATGTCGTTGGAAACTCCATGAAAACAACTAAAAAGCTCGTCCCAAAATCACAAGAATTTTTTAAACGAACAAACCAAAAAAAAGAAAAGAAAAAAAAACAATAGAATTAAAACAAAAAGGGAGGATGGAAACGTATAAAACCAAAACAATTACAGTAAACTAAAAGAAAATAAAAGATTTGACCAAACTCACATGAAAACTAGCTTCAATCTAGACGGGGGTCTACAAAAAATACGGAAAGAAAAACAAAATTGAAGAAGAAAATTCAAAAAATATCCAAAACTCAACAAAAATAAAATGTAAAGCAAATTAAACAAAAATTTTTAGTTGCAAGAAAAAGAAAAAAAAAAAGAAGTTGTTTGTAACACACTCGTTCATCCGGAAAGACAAAAATTCGACTTCCCACCGCTAGGAGCAAACTGAACAGCTAGCCAAGAGAAGATAACTCTAGTGGCCTGCATAAACTCTCGTCGACAACGTGAGTCTCGAAGGATATGTAAATTCTGAACGAGATTCGCGTTGCACTATGCAAATTCGGTTCTATAAAACTTGATTGCAGTCGGAAGTTTTAGATCTACGAGTTGTTACGTTAACTCAAAAGACAATTCGTTCAACAACTTGTTCAGTCACCAGTTTTATTAGCTGAAATCAAATTTAATGGATGATTGCACTCAAACTTAGTGAAAATTATTTTGGACTCGACAGTGTAATTATGCGAAACATTAAGTTTTTAAGTTTATCTATATTTGTCCTTTACTGTTCTTAATCACGTTTTTTATTGTTTGTGTTTACTGGGCTTTTTTGGAGGGGGTTGTTATGTCTGTTGAAGGGGAACCCCCACCGCTATAGCAGATTCTTATCAGCAAGAGGTTTAAATGCTCATGTCAGCAAGTGGACAGTCCCAAGAAGGGACCGGAGTATTACAACATCCTCAGGGAGGAGTACGGGAAATTCAGTTCAGGTAATGAAGTGATAGCAGTGCCCTCTGATATGGAGGCGATCAATACGAGAACAATCTACCTGTTGACGACAGACGTCAAGACGAGAAAATTGATTGGTGTCAGCAGGGACCTGATGGAGGAGTCCCTGATGAGCTTTAATATTGGAGCCAAAGTGTTGACCCACAGATCCAACGATATGTGGGACTTGCTGTTGGTGACGGAGGAAGCAGTAAAGTCGTTGACTGGAAATATCCTCACTACCAAATCGGTGAGATTACAAACCGAATACACAGGCACCCAGAAAACCCGGATTACCTTGCACGGTGTACTCATGTACATCACCTAGGACAATATGGGGGGGTCTTCTTGGCATTGCCACCGATGACTTTGAAGTCATAGTGACAATGACCAGGAAGAAATTTGTAGAGGTCCCCAATGTGCTAACCTGTGGAGGACGAAACATCTTCGTCGTGGTCGAAGTCTGCCGTCCCCACCGCGGCCGCAACCATCAGTAAGTGTGGAGACAATGGAGAAACAGGTAACCACGGAGGCCAGCAATGGCCTCGGTGAATGGACTGAAGAGATGAGAAGGGGGGGGCAAGGCTGCAACTCCGACCCCCTTCACCAGGAGCATGTTCAAAACGAAAAGGCTGAAAATGTTGCCGAAAAAAATGGCCAAGCTACGTGCAGGAGGGGTCTCGATTTCCTAGCACACAGTATATAGAACCCTAAAATTAACAAATTTAACTCACGTCAGTAGGATTGTCCTGGAACGACAAATTACATCGGAAATGGGCAAGGGGTGCATGGGACAATCCGTCGGTGTCCTTTCACCAGCAGATTTCCGTCCAGTCTGAATGTCTAGCCAGATTGAATGCGAGGGTTTTGAGAAATCGGCGTAAGACTGCGTGCCTGCTTCGTGATCTCTTATCCTTCGGTATAGATGCGGCTACGATCCAGAAGAGACACTTTGTTTGCGACGTTGATGCTTGTGTGTTGTCTAGCAAATTTTATTCAACATACAGGGACCAATTGGCCAGAGGTGTTTCCTTGCTGGTTAATTTAAACTGTATGCCCGTGTCAATGAGGGAGGTCGGCTGATTGTAGTTGATATTGCTGTGAATAATAGTTTGATTCGGATCGCCTTTTTCCGTCGGTTGGGGCCATTCCTGTTGGATTCGTCGCGATTTGTCTTAATGGGGGACTTGGATGCTATCCTGGATCCCGTAATAATCAGGAGGCAGGGAGCCAGCGTGAGATCAGGTGATCGTAGCTAGGTTAATCTGATCGACAAATTTGGGATCATCGATAGATCCCAGGTCGATCAACCGCAGCAGGAGATGTGCACGATTTTGACTTTTCTGCCCAACAACTGGTTCCGGATCCCTAGAGATGTGGTCACGCTGTTGTAAAAGGGTATGGGTAGCGGGTGTGATTTTGATGATTATAGGCCCATAACTCTGCTAACTGCTTTAGAAAAGATCTCGACGGTGTGTTTGCAGTCAGTTGCCGAGTTTGTTGGCACCCGAGCAGAGCAACCTGCGTCTGATTCACACGGCCCTTGAGGTTGTAGAAGACAAAGATCAAGCTGTGCTGATCAATTTAGATTTTCTTATGCACTACTACTTATAAATATTTTCTGTAATAGAACTGTTCGAAATCCTTACGATATCATCTGATGTTACTTTTTTAATGATCCTTATCTTTATAGACAAAGATCACAAATTTGATGCAATATAGCAACAAATAGCATCGAATGAATAGTCGTATTAATATGTAGTTTATGAAATTTTCGAAAGAGTTATTCGGAAGTTTAAATTGTTCCAACTTCAAGACGATAATTTTTGCTTCATTCGTGGAAGCTTGCATTTACATTTCTCAGTTATTTTTCTCTGTGGCTCTGGTATATAATAAGTAGCTGCTGATTCATGTCTTGTATTAGATCATTCACTTATGCTAATAACAAACATGCTTATGTCAAACATTCCTGTGTTTCTGATGGGAGAGAAAAGGTTTTCTATTACTGAAAAGAAAAAAAAATTAAGCAACATTTCACGATTAATGAACTTATGCATTGATGAAGATTACTTGTTATCTTTCATATGAACACCTTAACTTATCTACGGTCTTTCTGCGAATTTAAGTAACATATGCGATCTCCCTAATCCTCAAATTTACCTGTCATCCTTTAGCCAAGCGTGATGTTAAGGTTTCTTTTAAATAAATATCATAAAGTGATCATAAGACAAATAACTATGGAAATTTAGGATTCCTTTCTCCATCTTTATTCTTTATTTTCCTTGGTTTATCACAGAATTTCAATTCGTGATATTTTATACTAGGACATGAAATTATTATTGTTTGTCAAGAAATAATGAAACTTCCGTATTCTTACTTTCCCACCATTCCAATTATAGTCGAATTGAATAATTCTAAATATCTCTTGCTGTTTCAAGACACCCTAGATCCGAAACAGTCGGGACCCATTTATTCTTTTAATGAATAAAACCACGTACTATTTAAAATGTTGATTGATTTCTTTTTTACGGCTTATCAACCCATAGTGCTATTTAAAACCGAAACATCTTTTGGATTGTAAGAATTTTTTGCAAGTGAATATACCATTAACGATTTTTTTAGATTAACAATGATTTTTCCGGATACAAGCCCAACTATTTATCCCATAGCTGAAGGGTAGAGGAGATGGATTCATACACTTCCCATGGGTAGTTGAGCAAAAAAGAAAGTAACGAATTCGACTGGAATTCAAATTCAGCTTTCAGATTCCTCTTTCCGTTATACTAACTGCATATCCACTATATTTAAAAAGATCAGAGGACTTTTAAACACAAAGATAACGTAATCATTTCACAAGTCGAATTCAAGCACTTAGCAATTTATTAAGAGATTCTGAAACTGTTATATTAATCTGAGAGTAGAATAGGGACTTTTCGTTTTTTTTTCTTTCTCATTTAGCCTAGCTCACATCATTCGTGACACATTTCTCTTGCACTGACCTTTTCACTATAAGAACTTTTGTTCATTCACTTCATTTTTTTTCCATTCTTCACAACTCTTCAATAATGACAAATTCTGAAAATAAAATTGCAATATTCGTAAAAACGATGCTGATTTTCACAAGAGTACATTATATACATGTAGATATTCGGATAATATTTTCAGTCATCGTTTGATGTAGTAACATACCTACCAGTGAATCGTCTGTATCCGAGTTTTTAGACAATGACGTATGTTTCAATAAAGTTCAGTATGGTGAATAAATCTAATGCAAGCAGTTGTCATACTATATAGATGCATAACTATTACTTTTGTTTAACCGTTTGAGACGACGTCATCTTTTGGGTCTTCATGAGGCTGGATGGTTATTTGGGAGGTGCGCATGTTACTCAACATATGATACAAAATGTTCAACAATTCCTTGGCCAGCTTGATCATCAGACCTGTTCCTCATTGAACATTTATGAAATACGATGGCACGTTGCCTAACTTGTTCAGATCACCTGAATTGTGTCAGTAGATCAAATAGGCGTGAAATAATGTATCGGAGGATGTTATACAGCATCTTCTCTACAATCGTATGTATGCTAAAATACTGAGCTTTGTTAATGCTTTATATAATACTATTATATAACGCACATATTAGTACAGTATCATAATAATATTGTACTAATATTTGCTATGAATTCTGTTGATATACCACTTCTTTTGGAGCCTTTACACCTGTTAATTTGTACATATGACAATTTGTACATGTGACAATTTGTACATGTGGCAATTCACTCTAATCTTGACATATTACTTGTACGTTTAATTTTAACTAAATTAGCACATTATTTTGATGCTGCAATTATAATTTCAGTTACTGTATATGAGGGATGCTGAAAAATTGGTGACCTGATCCACTTCCCGAAATCTGACAAAATCACTAAACATTCAGATTTAGATCTTTCTTGGTCGACTCTGGGACGTTTTAAATCTCACCCATTATGTGATGTTTAAAATTAAAGCTGTAAGTCATACATATGTGCATATGGTTATATACACGCTAAGCATTCTTAGATGTCTAAACTTGTCTTAATGTTTAAACACGTACTTTATGAGTTACATTTCCCTTCAGAGATCTCATTTTCGTTTACTGAAGAAATATAAATCTAATCGAGAATAAAAAAAGAAACAACGATAAGAAATCGTAATTCAAAGAAAATGCCACATTTCAAACGATTCCCCAGAAACATAAATTATTTCTTAGACATAAAATTAAAAAAAAAAAAAAAAACTTTACGAATTTCCCTAACTCACAAGTTTTTTTTCCCTGAAACATACACGTACCAAACCTGACAACTTGACAAGAACATGGGGCTCTCCGCTGAAATGATAGAAGTCTTTATTTCGTCTGATGGCTACAGAACCATTAAACACACAATCTTCCACGCCATTCGTTTTTTTGTCAGTTATTTATTCTGCGTACAAAACACGAAATAATATTCACTTTCGAGTGTAGTATTCGTTTATAGCTGCAATTCAAACGTTGCAAACATCTTAAGGAACGATAGCTAAGATATTAATTTTAAAAGCTATTGTCAGTAGGTTCTATTTGAAATTAATGCTCTGCATTAGTGGCTTACACCAGACATTTAAGTTTAATATAAATCAGGACTCCATTCATAGAATAATGGTTAAGCTGTTTCGCAAGCAATTTCTAATTAATTCGAATCTTCATGGGCGCCTTTCTACTGTGGCCTTGTGCCAAACTATGCTAAACCAAGTAAATATTTAGAAAGATTAAATGTTTTACTTTTTTTCTAAACGATAAAGCATTTCCGTATAAATGGTTTGAAAATATTGTAAAGTTATTAAAAACATTTTTTTAAGAAACCATCGTAAACAGGAATTCTCTTGCTAGACGAACTCAGTTATCTAGTCAATAAAATATTTACTTTGCGCAAAAAAAACAATCTTCCTATTTTTTTCTTTCTTTATTTGATTTCATGTTAAACTAAGGTTCATTTAATTACGGATAGATATTTTATAAGCTCAGAGGATAAGCTCAGAGAATATTGCATGTTTGCGAAACTAATTTGTTAACGACTGTTTCCGTTTATGACACTCCGTATAAAGCAGTTATATAGATATATTTATGCAACTTTGCTATGTTTTTTAGCCAATGTGTAAGGTGTTTTGTTTATACAGAGATAACAACGAATGAAACGAAAGATAAAGCAGAGCAAGTTAATGTTGCAATTTAATCTTTTTAATTACGTAAGCATAAAATGTATATCCTGGCTGGAAAAAAATAAACTAACCAACAATGAATTATGCAGAAGAGAATAATAATGTGTGTTCATAAAATGATGTTATGTATTCGTTTATGTATTTGCTCTGATAGATTTGCTTCTGGAGAATAAAATTGGTAGGGTCATCAGGTACAACGTTTTTAGAGTTTCCTCAATTATTCCTTGACTTTTCGTTCTCTCTCAAATCTGTCGCTTTTCAGTCTTTTTATCTGAAAAAATAAATAAATTTAAAGAAACGATCAAGAATAGAAAAAACAAACATCAAAAGCGCCGGAAATTTTAATCGAAATTACACTCGATACTTGCCATCGCGTTTGTGAACTTGTCACGTGATCAAGAAAGTACTTTTTTTTCTTTATTCGTTGCCAAGAAATAAAATAAACGGGCCTCAGACCCCAGTAATGAAATTCTATCCTAGCCTACCACTTGAGTAACATTCTGCTCAGTACAAAATTTCATTTGTGTGATTCTCTTTTTTTTTCGGTTTTTTTTTGCACCCCCCTTGAGTTGGGGAAGAATAATTCATTTTTAGCGAATGAGTTTTTTTTTGTTTGTTTTTTCACTTTGTTATAAAAAATCTAGTTGTTTTTCTTAATGACTATGGTCACGTTTGTAATCATTATGTTGATCTTTAGAGATCAGGGACATTTCAAATTTTCCTTTTTTATATACCTATCGATATTCCATAATTTGAGATATTTGGGTTGTCGGTGAATGTCTTTTTTATAATTTTTTTTTTTTTTAATCTTTCAAAACAAATTAATGTTGACAACGCAAAATCTCCCTTAAAATTTCACTTTATTTTACAATGGTAATATTTTTTTCTTGTTGTTCTCTGATCAGTGTCACATTCTGGTAACTCTTTTAAATAATTTTAAGAAATATGAAATTTATTTCCAGTAATATTTACATAATAACTACAAGAAATTACAGCGACAAAAATGTACCATCTAGGTTGTTGAAAATTAATTATTTGCTCCAGTGCCCATAGGAAAGGGCCGAGAAAGGAAACCCTAATGAAAGGAATCACATGGCATAAATTTTATGAAGACTGACACTAATGGGAAATGGCATGAACCCCCAAAAACTAGTTCATTTTTTTTTTTTTTTTAGCACATATCAGAAAACGAATAAGAAGGGTAATTATATTAAATTTAAAATTTATTGGGAATTTTCTAACATATCCTCAACAAGCGTCTTCGAAAGTTAGTATTTTTTGACTTTATAAGCCAAAGTACTTAAGATTCAATAAAATATTATAATGCTTAAAATATGTAATTTTTTTAAAGATTACTGGATAGTTAAAATGAATATAAAAATAAAAGGCGTTTACGTTGTATTCGTCATGTAAATTTTATTTCAATTATCTCCACCTTACTTAAATTTCCCAAGCATCAGGCTATCGATAAATTTCAACACCTCATAAAACCGCCGTGTTAAAAATATTTTTTATGCGATATTTTAAAGTAAAAGTAATATTTGTTTCAATTTAGATTAATAAAACTTTAAATCAGCTATTTTTTCTCAAATAACATTTTAAAAATGTATGTTATTTTTTAAAGATTTTTTTAATAAAGAGTATTTGTGATGACAGATTTGTCAATATGAACGATTTTATAGATTAATCAAAAAAAAATAATTCCAATCTTTTTAATTTCTGTTTGACATATACCAAAATATTTTACTTATGGGAAATATTAAAATTTAATCTATTAACTTGGAATTAAAACTAAAATAAAAGATTTTTAATTTTTTTAATACATTTTAAAATAGGTAACTCCACGAAATCGCTAAAAAAAGAGCATAGCTTGATGAAAAAGACACCAATCTTGCCGAAAACAAAATTTTGTCGTCTAAATGCTTATGTTATTATTAAGAGGGAAGACCAAAGTTTTTTAAATTATTTTTTTTTTAATTCCTTCTTTTTAGAACATTTTAAATTTTGATTAAAAAAACCTTGTTTCTCTTTGTATCATCGGAACTAGTAAAATAACATAGACAATTTTTAGCACGTTTTTTTTTCTTATTGGTTTGACACGCATTAATTTGGAAAATCTTGCAAAAATAATAATAATTGTCGGATGTTAATGAAACTTTCAGGAACTATTCACAGATGATCGAAATTATTATAAATGTGTTTTTTTTATTAAAGTCATGGCAGAAATATTTTTTTTATATTTATTACCCCCCCTCTCCCATAACTAATTTTATGAAAACGCTAAAAATTCGATCAAATCGGGTTTAGTGATTACAATAGTTAAAAGCACAAGGCTTTGAGGAACGCAAATCATGTTGTTTTTTATTGCCCCCCCCCTACTTGAAAATCAGCTCTGAATTGTAACATACAAAACTCAATAAAACAAAGATTATTTAATTTCAAATGCTTTTATTTGCTTTTTTAGTTGTTTTTTATGAATATGGACAATATTTTCTGAAAGCAAAAAATTTTTCGATAAAAAATGAATTTTAATACAATTATTTGTTATTTTTTTAATTATAATAGATTTTTACATTTAAGTTGTTAAAAAAATTATAAAATTAGCTAAAAGCCGCATCGGGTTTCCTAAGTCTCCTTATGAGATAGCGCGTTGTTAATTGTATCATTTTGACTAATCAGAAAATCCGCAGTAATTAAAAAATGTGATTTTGTGTTTATAATCGGGCTGTAATTATAAAGTACGGAAGACCAACCAGAATACAATTAAGTTGCGTTATTTGAGTTAAGCATTGTTCTCCGATGTTAAGGCCTTTATTTTTGCGAAACACGTGTGGAGAAGTTAATTTGATTTTTCAATTTCAACTGAGAAGGGTACCTACAAGTATCAGTATCATATGAAATTTATATGATCTTATTTTTATATTAATCTCAGTTATGACATTTTTCCATAAATGAAATATCAAAATTAATAATAAAATGAATGGAAATACAAATAACACAGTAAAATGTAATAAATGTACATAAAATTATAGTATTTTATGTACACTTCTGATAAAATTTCATAAGAAAGGTACCTATAAATTAATTAGATACCTTTCTTATTAAATATGAAATTTAATCTCACTCTTAACAGTTTTATTTTTAATTTCTTTATAATATATTTTCCATAAAGCATCGTAAACGTAAAGGTGAAAGCTAAGTACAAAAAAAAAAAAAATTAGAGCGCTGAAAGTTTTCCTTAAAAATAACGAGGTAAATAATTTGTTCACTTAAATGTAAATTATTTCACTTTTCTCCTTCCGTAGAACAAATTATCCTCACGGAACTTGTCAATATGTCATTCATCACCTGTCAAGTGACGCGAAAGTTTATGACCTGCTTTGTTTTATTTTCAAATTATGTCTTTTCGGCGCAGAAGCTAAGTTAAGCTTGGTTCAAAATATTTTAAATAAACATTATAATTTCTGATTTTCTTAAAATAAGTTTTGAAAAAATGATAATTGATATTTAAAAGAATTTCAAAGTGAGATTTACATTTTTTTTTATAAAATGGAAAAAAAATGGTCAATTTTGCTGACTCAAAAAAAAAAAAAATTTTTAACGAAAATTTCGGACGTGCTAGGAACGATTAAAAAATGTAAAAAAAATACCCCCAAAAAAATACTTTGATCTTTCCTCTTAATAATAACATAAACATTTAGACGATAAAATTTTGTTTTCGTCAAGTTTGACATCTTTTTTCATCATGCTATGCTTTTTTTTTTAGCGATCTCGTGGAGGTACAATATTTAAAAACAAAAAACTTTTTTTTTTTTTTTTTTTTTTTGAAGTAAATTAAATAGGCTTTTAAATTTAAAAAAACTGAATTAAAAAAATTGAATAAAAACCATTTTTTTTTTTTTTCCATTAATTTAAAATTGGAGGGGTCACAATTATTTTCTCACCCTTTGGTAAATTCTCTATAAATTGTTTTGAAAATGTTTATTTAATTTATATCTGATTTTAAAGAAAGAATTTATAGGAACAGAACTTTCGAAAATGACGCTATTTGTTTCAAGATTGTCCGCGAATTTGTGTTAGCGAATATCACTAAACCGGCAGAAGATAACGCTCAATTTTTTTACCTAAATTATTTACACATTAAATATTCTAAGAATCACCCTTAACAGGTTATGTTTAGAGTTTCAATATAATATATACTGAAACATATATGAATATAAAATGACGAGGAGGATTTTCAAGGTTTAAAAGGGAAGAAGATTAAGAATTTTTGGTTTAAGATAATGGAAAATTTAATTTTGAATGTCTACCTTTCGAAAAAAACAAAACAAAAAATAAAAAAAAATTTGTGGACTAAGCTTAAGATGATTTTAAAAAAACAATTGAGAAAGAGAGCTATTTATCAATTGCAATTTAGCATCTCATTATGCTAAAGTGGGATAGTCCATTGCTTGGGCTGTGATTGGCTGCTGGTACCTGAGTGGAATTTATTTACTATATAAATACTAGCATTTAATTTCTTAGTTTGCAGGATAATATTAAGTTACAACCTGCTTTATTTTTTGTCTGCCAGCTGGATGTTTATAGTTGGAACTCTTACGCCGGTACGTGCTTTTTATTATTGTTATTCTACATCTCCTTCCCCCCCATCGCGTGTGGGTAGTGGCCTTTGGGGAGGGATGAGTTCCTTAAAACCTGGCTGGTTGTGCGGAAGTAGTCTGGACAATGCCCGAGGGGTTTTTGTCCGTGTTATTGTAAACGGCTGAGCAGTGTTTGATGTTATTCCAGCGTCGAATGTTTGTTGCACTTTGTAGGGGTCTCAGCTATTTGCAAAAGGTCTTGGAACTGGAATTGTTGGTGTATCCATTTTCCTGAGAAATCGGCGATTTCGTAAGGTAATTCTACCTGATCCGTCAACTCTGATTTCTAAATTGGTGGTTGGGGCCAATTTCAATGACCTGACCTGTTGTGTCCCATCGACGGGTTGTTGGTCTTTGTAGTGCCACTATTTGTCCTTTTTGAAGGGGTTTTAAAGTGTGTGCTGTTCTGTTTGTATCGCTCTATTTTTAAAGCGTTCCGCCGGGACAAACTTATCTCACGATTTTTGCTGCGGTTATCCATTTTTCGCGTGTGGCTTATAGAGTGTTGGGTGGGATGGTATGTAGTCACGTAGTCGGCGGTGGAGTAGTAGTTGAGCAAGGGATAGCCCAATGTTTTGAATGGGCGTATTCCTGTATTGGAGGATGGCTCTTGCTGCACGGTTATTATCAATGATCCTTGGGCTCCTGTGTTTGCCATTTACGATTCTCTTGGCTGTTTTGACAGCGAGCTCTGCTCGACCATTGGATTGTGGGTAACCAGCAGATGATAACCTTAAATTTTAACAGAAAGTCTTGAAAAAAATTGCTTGAATGGAAGAGATGTGAAGGGTGGCCCACCATCACTGCTGAGTTCCTCAGGAGCGCCGTAGGTTTGAAATATGTCTCGGCAAATCGAAATAATCCTTGAGGCATTAGCTTCTCCGTGGCTCAAGTGGTATAGATTCAGCCAGCCCGTTAATCTGTCAGCGCATAAAAAGTAACCATGGTTTCCAACATGGAAGATGTCCATGACGATTTGCTGAAATGGCCAATCAGGAGATGGTGTCAAATTGATTTTTTCTTTTGGTTGACTAAACAAGGGGCAATTTTTGAGCAGAACGTACAACCTGCTCTAATATTACGAATTAAAGCATTCATCCCGGGCCAATAAACTAAGATTCATTGGCACGTGCTTTTCATGCCAGACTATTGTCCTTGATGTGCAGAATGAATATGTAATATTTTTTTGCGTTGTGAGGTGGGGGATAACAATTCTTTTGATCTAAGAGCACTAACCCGTCGTCAACACTTAGGCGTTGCCTCACTTCCCAATATTCGCGGATTTCAGGTGCAGTGAGGATGCGCGTTCTTTAAATCCGTTTTGAATTACTTCTATTAATTTTTTGTATTGCGGGTCGCTGCGTCCCGCCTTTACGGATAACGTCTGCTGAGATGAGCTCCAGGTTGTCATTAGAATCTTTCCTAATAATCTTTTGATTACATCCCTTTTAATCATGTTATTTTTGGACTATGCCAACAGATTTAAAAGTGGTTCAAATTTCAAAAAAATGATTTTTTTTAGACTAGTGGTGGATATGCATTTGCTTCAAAATGAAGAAGAGTTCCCAATTTTCAGGTGTCTTAGATCCTGTTCACACAAAATGTCGAACAATGGTGAAAAGATACCACTAAGGTGGAGCAAGCTGTAAGACTAATTAAACTTTAGAATTTTTATTTTTGGTGCAATGGATTGGCCTGATTATATGAGGCGGTAAATCCATGGTTAGTCCATTGTGGTTGCTTTTATGAGATTGCTGGCAATAATACAAAATCCGACATTTAAAAATATAAATAATAGCATGATTTCTCAGTTTCAGGATATGTATTCCAGTTTACAACCTGCTTTATTTTTTCTGAGCGTACTACCAGCTGGATAACAGTTGGATTCTTATTCAGGGCAGCAAAACTTTTTTTTTTTTATCAGTTATTCTATGATAAATTTTCATCTGACTTGAAATCCCATTCCCACCATATCCAATTGGGGAACAGTTTACATTTTTTTTTTAAGAAATGTTGTATCATAAATGGATTTAGGACTAAGACAGTGCTTTGACACATGAACTGAACAAATTTAATATCTTCAGTCCTGGTGGGCTTTTATATATCCATCGTTAAATTTTGTTCATAATATACATTATTTTATCACCTATTTATTATATGTCTTAGGTCAACTAGTAAACCGAGCCTAAATATCTTTTTTGTAATATACACTTCATATTCTCTAGGTATCTGGGTCAACCGTTATCATTCCTTTAAATTTGGATAATATAAACTTCTTAAAACAACTCTTCATGTTAATTTTATTGCATATTGTGAATTTTTTTTTCATCTTATCCAAAAGAATTTTCTTTTGTTTCCTGTTGGTTTGTTCATGCATTTGGAGAAAAAATTGAAGAATTTTGAAAATAAACCTTCTAATATGTCTGAAGAAATAGGTAATTTTAATGATTTTTCAATTTTTGTCACATATTCATTTGTTTTAATTATTATAATTTTCCAGAATTTCCTTAAAAAAATAGTTAATCAATTTTCTGTTGTTTTTTCCACGTATTATAATAAATTTTGATTTTTTCTGAAAAAATTATCTGTCATCAAATTGAACTGAACAACAATATCAGTTGGAACAAAAGGGTGTTTCATTAAGACGGATTTATATATAAGGGTGTTTCATTAAGAGGGATCAAAGTTAGCAAAATCAGTGTTATTGGTGAAAATTTATTTATTGAAGTGGTATTGGATCATATTATTTAAGTTCAAGGCGATTATTTGTGAAAAATAATATCGCGAAATGTCCGCCAAATCTGAAAGAAAAAAAAAAAAATCATTAGACGTTTAAAATTTATTCATCTTTTAAAATCGGTCCGAGTTTTTGAAACATCCTTTATAATTCATAGTAAGACGGGGAACAGATCGATTTTTTTTTTATTTTAAAAGTTTTAATGCAGTGGGGCCAGGCAACGGTGGAAACTGAATTTCTTTCTTGATTCTCTTTCCGCGTCGTGAACCAATCTCTACCCACACTATCGTGATCAATGTTTTGTTTGTTGGAAGAAAAGGTTTTTTAGGAAGTTTTGATGTTTCAAAATCTAAAAAAAACATTGTTTTTTGATTTTCGTCCGATTTTTATATTTTTATAATTTACACCAAATTAATTGTGCCGTTTCCATTGAGACTTGGTTTCAACTGTTGATTGTAAACAATCCAGACATCAGTTGCAAACAACTTAACCAAAAAAAAATCGATGCAGAATTTTGTTATTTAATATGTATAGGAAAACGGACACGACGAGAAACGACAGACAGTTGGAAATTTCCTGTTAAGTTCCATTTTAGCGCAACGAAAATAACCCCAATTGTCCAAGGGGTATTACTCGGACGACTTTTCTTATTCAACTCTTACTGGCTAAAGAATAAAATATATTGCTAAAATTCAGAATTGATAAAATGGTTGACGCCACTTCAGTAAAATTTGATTGTGGTTATTGCATTTGAATTTCTGGGAAATTTTTTATATTTGTCTGGGATTTTTTTGCGGAAAATTTCATTAAACAAATTTTCGGCCAATTTCCGGTCTTCTTTTTCGGTGAAATTTTGAGAATTATAAATTGACTAGGTTTGAATTTTTTTTTTTTGAAAAAAATAATGATTGATTTTAAATCATTGTTATAATTTCTGGATAAAAATGATGTATTTCAATATTAGCAATCATCTTGCCGATGTGATCTAAATCTGAGAACTTTCTCCTTCCATATTTTGGATATGTCATGGGATTTTTCAAATTTTAATTTAATTTAAATCAAAGGAAAAAAAATTCAGTGGTGGGGTGCCAAAAACATCTTGCAAGCCTGGTGGTTTTATATCTATTTGATGCAATACTTGATTGAAAGTAATTGATGAGCAGATTTCAACCATAAATTGATATGACAGTGGAATTGTTTGCAACAAATATATATTGTATAGTACTATCCATTGAGTGGTGATCTCTTGCTCAACATGACGTCTAATTGTTTCATTTTGCATGACGGATAACCTCCATCTTGGGATTTTTTCCTTCTATATTTTGGTTAGGGGTCATTCCCTTGAACAAATTTAATTTAACTCAAAGGAAAAAATAATTTCAGCGGGGAGGTATCCAAGTACCCTAGGAATAATTTACTTGTTCAAATTGAAATTTAATTTATATCAACGGTAAAAAAAATATAGAGTAGGGGACAAAGGTAACTTTTTGTTCAAAATTAAATATCCTGAGACATCCAAGGCCCTGGGTAATGTAGTTTCAGAATAAATATGGTTATGGGGGTATATCTACAAAACCCTAGGAGGAGTTCGATTAAATAACAAAGAGACAGACAAAGGTTACAACTTTATATATAGAGATTATTTCAGGTCTATTTTTCCTGTTTTTTAATGTCTATTTCGGTAAGGGAGATTACCCCATATTTGTCTTATTCTGCTTGAGAGACATCCCAGACGAGGGATTGCAACTATTTTGAATCTTTTGAACCAGTTTCCTCGAGATTTGAGATGGAGTACCCTAACGTCTTCTTAGTGCCTGAATATCGTGGATGTCTGGGTGGCGGATTACTAAATTCTTTCAGGCTAGTTTCCTCTATCATTCATGTGTTGATCCCGATGTCTCAGCCACTGCATATTCGATCCAGCATTTGAAGGTTCTGATTGACATATTCTATATCCTCAAAACCGTGCTGTCATGAGTTTTGCAAGAGGCAGATGGATATGAAAAAATGAAGAACTGTTATAATTTTCAGGGGTGCTCAGTTCTCACTTTCGCAGCTCCATGTCAAAACGTTTCCACGTGCTTGTCACTGATAAAATAGTTTTCCACCTTGAGTGAAGCTTCTCATCACAACATTGGGATGTGGCAATCCATCTGTGAGCAAAAGTTTTCATTATGCTAAAAAAATGAAAAGGCGAACTGATTTCCTTGGATCTACCAGTTCTGGCCATCAATACTATGCACCATTTTTATGTCAGTTTCACATTATAGCAAAAGTTACAACCTCTTTATTTTTGTATTTTCATTGGTTTGGTTTGGTTTTGTTTACGTTTTAAGTGCATTTGAGTCATTTTTTTTTCCTGGTAATATTTTTGTTTTTGCAAAAATATATTTCTGGTTTTCCTCAAAATTGTATATTGGTAATATTATTTTTAAAAAAGTAAATGGTAATAGTTTTTTCAAAAACGTATTGTCTTTTTTCAAAAACATAATACTGGTAATATTTTTTTCAAAAACATAGCTGGTAATCAATTTTTTTCAAAATGTTATTAATGTTAATATTTTTTTTTAAAACAATTGACTGATAATATTTTTTTTTTCAAAAACATATTACTGGTAATATTTTTTTTCAAAAATAATTGCCCACTAGATTTTTTTTCAAAAAAAAATTTTTTTTTTTTAAAAAACGTATTAATGGATTATTTTTTTTTTTCATTTTTTAATACTGGTAATATTTTTTTTTTCAAAAACATATTACTGGTAATATTTTTTTTTTCAAAAACATATTACTGGTAATATTTTTTTCCAAAACAAAATGGTAATATTTTTTTTCAAAAATATATTGTTGGTAATATTTAATTTTCTTCAAAAATTTATTTCTGGTAATAATTTTTTTACAAATTATTTCTGGTATTAAAACCTATTTTTACACTTTCATAATGCTTTTTACCTCAGTTTCGGGGTTAACTATTTGCCCATAGCTGGGACCCTAACAAATGCTATTACCCCGGGTCAGGGTGGACCTGGGAACACCAGCAATTGAAACCTCCTCAAAACGTCCTGATCAGAGGCCTTGCATTTGGACGTAGTTTGTCGTCTTACCCTGGACGCGGATGTAGTTTATCGTCATATCCAAGACGGATTGGCTACCAGATTTTCTATGTGTAAATGTAAAAATCTAATATCCAGAGCCTTTCCTCTTAAGGCAACATCTTCATTTTTTACAAAAAGATTCCAGATTTTTGTGAGTTGCCAACTCCCATTTATTTACAATCTTCAGGTTTTCGCAAAATTTAATTTTTATTACTTATGTTCAGATTATACAAAAAAATAATTAAAAAAGCCAAGAGGAAAATGTAAAAATAGTCCAAATAAATTCTGCTACATATGTGGCTCTCTAACGTTTAAAAAGAATAAATGAAATATTACCCTTCTTGTTAAAAAAAATTATATAATTTATATTTTGGAATCAAACTCGGCGACCAAGAAAAATCATGGGCAATACATATCTGCTGCACAACATGCTTTAAGGTGGTCTTAAAATTATCAAAAGGAAAACTGAATAACCTTCCATTTGGAATAAGGTCTGGCATTAAACCCTAAGATCACGCCACTGACTGTTACTTTTGCTTAATAGACATACAAAGTATATTTTGTTTCTATTATACCAAGACACTATTTTTATTATTTCATGCACATTAGGATTAGACTATACTTATGTTTAATGTATATTCAACATATTTTCAGGTATAACAATGAAGAATGCTTCATTTGTAATAACCAGCGGAATCTGCCTCAAACAATGTCAGATTTTCCGGTAATGTGATCAGCCTGTGAGCTTTTGATCAGGAGTCAGAAGACGTGGCACCTATCGAGCAGAAACCTTCGTCATGCCAAGTTCATTGTTCAGAATATTCTTAACTCTCTATGACAGGATGTGCTAATTCACCGGTGATGGCAGTTACAGAACGTCTAGACATTGAGTCATCTTCAAGACTCTCCCTTCCCCTCTTAAATTTAGCTGCCCACTTTTGACCTGTTGGTAAAGCTGTGGCGTCATCCTCTAATGTAGCAACCATGACAGCATGAATGTCCTTGGAGGCTAAACCCTTTTCGTGCATGCACTTGATAACATCACGAGGTCGCTTTCGGTCACCGAAATCGAACGTAAACAGATGCCGACACTCTGCAAGGTGTGGACCGTGCATTGGTGCAGTCATAGCATCGTACACGTTTGTTTTCTTGTCCGGTGTGGCCGGCAAGCCAAATATGGGGAAGTTTCGGCTGTTTCAATCTGTTTCACATCCTTTGATGGCCCAGTGGATATAAACATGTTTTTTAAGTAATCCAGTGACTTCACCCAAAGAGTTGTGAGTTCAATACCTGGTCATAACAGACATGAACAAAAACTTGGAAAGTTAATTTAGTAAAGGGAAATAACTCAAACTGGAGAGAAAGGCATGTCAGGTGGAACTAGAACAATCTACCCCGGTGGACTAAATAAATGATTCGATTCGAAATTCCAACGTATATAACCTGAAGAAGGCCGGGGGGGCGTACAACGAATATAACAATAAAGATGGGGACAACAGTCCGAACAATGTAAATAGTGTAAAAAAGAAAAGAAAAAAAGAGAGAAATTTACCTAATGTCTTAGCATCGTAGTATTAAGAATTTATCTCTTTTCGGATCAGAATTACAAGCAAATATTTTCCTTATCAGGGAAATAACACCGACTCGGAAAAAAATTCAAAGTTAATGACTTTTAAACAAATTCTTTCGGGATTCAACTCTCTCTGATCCCCTTATCAACTTTATTTTATATATTTGATGTAATTTTAATTCTCCATTTCTTTTCCCTCATTTTCCTCCTAATTATTTAAGATATCCTTCGAATTTTTCGCGATCTATTTCTAATTTTTAATCACATCAAATTACCATTTTGCATTTTCATGCAACCAAAAGTCGAATCGGAGTTAGCATCCTGTTATAACTCTATTAAAAATATTTCCGATTCTTTTTATAATTTTAATCTAATCAGAGCTGTAAATCAAAATTTATCGTATGGTAATAGTTAGAAATTTATCTCAACGGCTCATAGCTGGGTGCAGTCCTTCTTGGTACTCAATAATTATCACTTGGTATTATATAAATGCAAAGTTACTGATAAAGCATAGATAATATCAAAACGAGTAACTGACTTTCGTTATTTTCAATCCTACACAATCTTGAAAAAGTGGGAAACTCTTAACCATTCAAGTCCTTGAATATCTTGATCCACTCCATCTTTGATGGCAACTTTCAAAGTTATGATGTTGAGTTGGGAGATCATATTGACGATCTGATCCAAAACCTTTTCACGTCAAAATCATGCGGTTTCGGGTCATCAGGATCACCTACGCCGGCAAATAATGATTAAGAAAACTAATACTACGGGTTATGACTGTAAAGGCTAAATCAGGAACAACTAAAATAAAATTTTTATCACATCCGGAGTAAGTATTTCTATTTTACTGCTGTCATTGTATGGTATTACATTAAAATTAACATATGTCTCTATTTCTTCAGTTGGAGGTGAAAATATTCCTTGTCATGAACAAGTTAAATTTGAAGTCAAAATTCAATGCCTTCGAAAATCATATAAATACGTGCTAGCAGTTTACTGAGATTTGATTTCTTCAACAATTTCACTCTGATTAAACGATACAGGATTAAATGGATATCACATGATATTACATACAGAAAACAAGTTTAAGCACTTCTCGAGGATCGATTAATTTGTCTATTAAAATATATTTCCATTATCACTTTTTAAAAATTTTAAATTTTCTTGGTTTTTAAGTGAGTGAATAAAGAATCACCATTTACCCTAGCACTAAGACAGCGCATTTTTCCTTGTGGAAATGATGCGAAAAGCTTTCTCAGAATTCTCTGTTTGGGAATTTTTTTATCGAAAATTAATTCCCACTGCGTTCATTTAGTGTCATGTTTGTTAGAAAAGATGAGATTGTTTACAAGTGCCTGCGAATTAGAAAAACATCCAATTGTTATTGAACAGTTTAGTAAGCTATCTGCTCTAGTGCACCCACAATCTACATTCGTCAGTTAAATATCAATTAGCCCACAACAGAAGTAATTATGCAGAAGCTGAAACACTACATCGAGTTGTTAATAGAAGACCAATACCAATTGGATTTTTCTAAAAAAAGAATAAACACAAGTATAGCTAATGACGGAGAGCTATTAGCGTCTTATATGACAGTGCTACTTTTCCACCACCTTATAGATTGTCAAGTAGTGTTATTAGTTGATCATAAGCTGTTGTCTGGTGCTTTTCATAACATTAACCCAGCCAAATAAGACAGAATACAAATGCGGACAATAATTTTTTTTTTTTACAGAATATATATCAGACATAACCCCATAAAAACAAGACATATTCGTTAAGAACATGGTCTGTTCAGTTATCCAGTTGTGAGGATAGACGCATGTGAATTAATAACTGAAACATGTTCATATTAAACAGCTAATATTCACTATCACACCTAGGTATTAAATAGCTTATGATGATAAAATCTAGATACTACTGGTCAGGAATGGATAAAACTATTTATTTTCTTTTTTTAGAAATGTGCATTTGTGCCTAAAAAAAAAAATACATCTCAAAATTTTCGATATACCTTTGTTATTACAGTTCATTTAGTTGATCTTCTCTAGCTGGTACAAAGTCCAAGCAACCTATATATCAGCTCCTGATATGCACTAACCGTTTAAAATGATGTATTAAAGCCCAGTGTCGGAAATAACTGCTCAGTCCGTAACTAGAGCTTTCGTAAACGCCTGAATTTACATGCTTTCCGTTACATGTCATAAAAAAGGAGGTAAACAATTGAAAACAAACTGTTTTTATCATTGTCGAAGCTGATTGGTTCTTGCTGGTTGTGTGCTTATAACCCTAATTAAATCTGTTATTATAACCCCAAAAGATTTATAGCTCCCAACCTTATATACTGTCTTTCTTGGAATATATAGCACGCATAACAGCTAAGATTTCACATTATTCTATGCAGATAAGTTATCTATGCGCACATATTACTTCCCTAGTCGTTAATTGATACTATATATATATATATATATATTGTGTTCAGTAACTTAGAATTTTACAGACGAAATATATTAAAAATGTTACACCTAGATATGAGTGATATTTCAGGAAAATCATTAGATCATAAATCTTATTTGCCAAAGTTTTGACATGCAGGGTTGAATTAGGGTTGATCAGATTAGGATATCTTTGGAAACACCGTTTTCATATCCCTACAGAATGCTTAACCTAGATATTTTCTAACTGGAACTAGTTTTATCATTAATATTAAAATTTATGTGGACAGAATTCTTACACAGAATTAATAACAGAACAATAAAAGACATGTCTGTACAAAACACAATGATATTGACCCATCCTAAAAACTCAAATAAAACTGACACTTAAAGGAAAATGGTTTCCTTTTAAACAAATACGTCCTCTTCAAGTAGGACAGTGACCTAGAGAAAAAATAATGATTCTTATAATTATCAAACACTCCCCTTTCAAAAAGACGGTGGGAGGGTTTACTACTGCCTTCGCCATGGTTTTGAATTCAGAATGGAACTTCTAAAATGGATGCTACCCAAGTCTAACGGGATATTTGACTAGCAGCTAAGGACTGGGGCAAGAAATAAATTCATACCTTTCCCAAGGGCATTAATGTGAAGTGAAGAAGCTTTGCAATCGGGAAAAATGCGACAATTTCGTAAGGTAGACCGATTGATCGCCCAGAAATGTCCCGTCTATTTGCGTGTACCGTATATTGGCAAGGTATGTGTAAGATTATTAAGCAGATTCCTGTTTGTGTAATATATAATATATATATATATATATATATATGCGTCAATCCACGTATTGTTTTTTGTGCCAGACCTAAGCTAAGACTGATTCTGAAGGGTATTCTATAGAAAGTTAGACAATTTACAGAGGTGTGTATTGATTTTCTAAGCGTGGCTTAGATGTGGCACATGGCCAAAAGTATGGGGCACCCGGTGAGGATCGAACTAGTAATTGTTCTAGCGAGACAGGCTCGCTGACCATTACACCACCTGGAGGTGCAAAGGTGTATAAACGTAACAGGTTTAGTTGAAGCCGAACATGTGACTAAAAATGTTTGCTCGTCTTATAGTCTAGAAATGTCCTTAGTGTAGAACAAGGTTAATTTTGAGTATCGCTTGAAAGCTTTTTGGAATTAGTTTATATTAAATCCTACTAGCTATCTCTTTGTAAACGGGAGTGGTTGGGTGGCATAATGGTGATTAGGCTTTGAATGTTATATTTTCTTGCATATAACATTTGTCATGGCGTGATATATTTTAGTCGCTGTTGTAACCTAGAAAAGGTTACTGAATAAGAATAACCAAAACGAAGGTTGGAAATGGAACGGTAATCTTTATAACATTAACAACATACAAGATTAACCAGCAGTGTGTAGTAAGTAATTCACTGCTAGTAGTGAATCCCTCCCCGGACAGTATATTCCACTGTATTTATGATGATTGGGACACACCCATTATAGTCCATAGGTACGGTATAACCCCCCTCTTTTTAGATTTACCCTGCACAGAATCAATATTTTTTTTTCCTTTTTGGGTTTATTTCGATTCTCTCTGTACCCTTCTTTTTCCTCTTACTTTATCTTTTTCGGACTTCTGTCACAGGAGATTTCTGAGGAATGGTCACCTGTGTTGAAAAGAACTTCCATAGGCTCAATCTTCACTAAAGTATTTGTTCTTTTCATTTATATGCCTACTTTTTATTTGATTACAGTGTGTTTTGTGCACCATTTCCAGTCTTTTGACTAAATATACCATCCTACCGATTCTTCAGACGATAGTTCCAACTTCTCAATATCTTTTATCCATCCGATACATCCGGTAAAAAACCTTTTGACCAACTTCGTAAAATTTATTTCCAGATTTTTGTACCGTATGTTCAATTTTTTTCTTATTCGGTATCAGCTTGTCAAAAACCGATCTTATTTTCCGGGCAAACATAATTTCTGCCGGAGTTATGGCCGAAGGCGCATTTTTATTTGGTGTAAGCCGATATACCTGTAGAAATTGTTGCTGCATCTGTGGATCTACCGCTGGATTTTTTAGAGCCTTCTTAAAGGTATCCACAAAACGTTCTGCCAGGCCGTTACTTCTAGAGTGGTAAGGGGCAATTGTTATGTGCTCTACCACAAACATTTTGCAAAATTCTTTGAATTCTTTTGATGTAAATTGGGTGCCCCGAACCTCGCGAACAATTCGTGTAGAAACCCATTACTATTTGTGTGGTTGGTTTCTTACATCTCTGGCCACTTAGATAAACTGTCTACAATGATCAAATAATATGACTCATTAAGTGGACCAGTAAAGTCAATATGCAGACATGACCATGGCCGGTCAGTTTCTGGCCATGAATTGAACTTTATTGGTGGTGCTTTAGCTACCAAAGCACAGCCTTTGCATGATTTTTTACCAAACATTCGATGTCTCTATCCATGCTACGCCAGTATACAGAACTTCTCATTAAGCTTTTCATTCTGGATATACCAGGGTATCCTGTGTGGAATCTTTTCTGGATTCGTTTCTGTAGTAATGAAGGTACCACCACTCATTCACTGTGCATGAGAACTTCATTGCAAGCTTACTATTCCTCGGATTCTGTTTTACTCGTATCTTTTAGTTTTTCTTTCATTTTCACAATAAAATTGTCATCCAACGCTTTACTTTTTTATTTCTCCCAAAGTCACAGGTAGAATCTATGAAATTTCTTAAGGGCAAACGCAATCCCTAAACTCCTTTTCTATCACGGAATAATTCTTTTCGGCTGGAAGAAGCGTCCTTAATGCGTGTGCAGTAGGTTTAATCAAGCCGTCTTCGAGTTTATGCAGGCTCCTATTCCATATGCACTAGCGTTGCTTGCTACGATTATTTCTTCTTTTGGATTGTAATGTGCCAAAAACAAAGCCGACGTTAGTATTTTTTAGTTTTATTTATTTTTAATTTTTTTTCACTGACCTCCTTCGTCCAAACCCATTTAGAGTCTTTCTTCAATAGTTCATTTAACGGAGCTCGCAAACAATGCATGTTTGGCACAAATATATTGTAATAACTTGTCATACCCAGAAAACTTTTTTTAGGAACTGACATTTTCAGGAGCAGGCATGACGTTTATAACACTGGCTCGTGCTGGATCTGGTCTCCTGCCATTTTGTCAATTATTTGTCCCAAATATTTGATTTTATATCAAAAAATTCACACTTTTCGGCTTTCAGCTTGAATCTATAATCCCAAATCCTTCTGAAAACCTCAAAACATTTTTCTTGTGGTCTTCTGGGTTTCACTTTTCAGCAAAATATCGTCAAAGTAAACGACTGCAAAGTCAAGTACACTAAGAATCGTATCCATTACTTGCTGAAAAATAGCTGGAGTGACCTTTATTCCGAAAGCCAAACGATTGAATTTATACATTCCTCCATGTGTGTTTATTTTGTGTGTAAGTAATTTTGTACATTTGTCGTCCACTACAATCTGCAGATACGCGTCACTTAGGTTGATTTTGAAAATATCCGACCCCCGCTAAGTAGCGCAAAAAATCTCTTCCGTCCCCGAAAGTGGGTAATGATAACTTTTCAGAGCAGCGTTTAAGCCCATAGAGAAATCCGCGCAGACACGTATCTCTTTTAGACTTTTTTCTTTATATATACTGTTAGTGAAGCCCAATCGCTATATTCCACCTTAGATAAAACACCCAGTTTATTGAGTCCGTCAAGCTCGTCATCGATCTGTTTTAACGATACCTTTTTTCTTTTTGAAAAGTGGTTATACGTTTTATTTTAGCTCGAATTTAGTTTTTTTTCTTGCACCTGCCCAACTCACCAGAAATCACCTCTGGGAACTTAATGCTTTACTGTTTCTTCAAACTTTTGCTTCGTTGGTAAAACCATTAAATACTTGACAAAACAAACTGATCGGACTGTTTCATAAAATAAACTGCTTCATCCAGTCAGTTCCAAAAAGGTTATTTATATTTTTCATTACAAACACTCTTAATTTCAAGGTTTTATCATTTAACGACAAATTTGTTATAAATTCTCCTTCGAATTTTTTTTTCTGTCCTGTAACACTACGTGCGAGAAGCACATAAGGAAAAAAGCCGACAAAACAGCCCTCGAAGCAGCAACAACAAGTACAAGACAAGAAGCAGCAGCACCCTGAGGCAGAGATGGGGGTGGAACAAATGCCTCCACCTCGTGCCTCATCCTTAAAGAGGAGTAGGGAAGATGAAGAGGAAGTCGTGCTGAGTCAAGAACACGCCGGGCGAAGTAGGGTGGATAAGGTACATGGACAAAACTAGGTCCCTATCCGTCCCTGCATCCCCCTACAGAAGCAGTTGCAGTCCCTAAAACCAAGGAGCGTCCCTTCCTCCCCTTCTCGTGTTTCATCACCTTCTCCTTCCACCTTCTCCCTCCGTTCAATATCTACCCAACCTCACACGTCCACTTCTTTTCCCGCCCCAACCAGCCAAAGAAAAAGAAAAAAAAAGAAGAAAAATATTTCCCTGGCTCTGATATGATTTGCAGAATGGATAGGCGGGAGATAGAGAAGGGTCTGTCTGCTCATAAAAAAAAGCTCGTCTAGGGCCTCTGTTTAAGCCTACGTCGGTGGAGGATCATACCCTATGGACGTCAGCGGGATTGTCCCAGATGGTCGGATGACGACAGAGTTGGTTACAGGGAGCCTGGGACAAGCCGTCGGGTCATGACTCCCGAAGATTTCCGCCCGGTATGCGAGTATGTTAAGCGTTATTTTTTCTCGTTTCAGACTTAAAGATGTCTATTAAGATAGCCAGCCTGAATTCGAATGGCTTGAGGGATTCAGGTAAGGCTGTCCACCTGCTCCGTGACCTCTTGTCGTTTGGAGTGGATGTCGCCGCGATCAAAGAGACACACTTTGTTTGCAGCATTGATGCGTGTGTGCTGTCTAGCGACTTTGTTGTTTATTCAGCATACGGGAACCGATGCCATACGGGTTTCTTTTCTGGCTAGGCGTACCCTGGATGTGAAGGTGGACCTTGTTCATGTTGATGCCGAGGGGCCGGTTGATCGTAGCCGATATTGCCGTGAAAAGTGGTTTGTTTCGGGTCGTTGCGGTTTATGCGCCCAATGACTGGGAGGAAGGGTTCTCTTCTTTTCGGCGGTTGGAGGCCGTTCCTAGTGGATTCAACGCGTCTAGTCTTAATGGGGAACTTGAATTCCGTCCTGAACCCCAAGTTAGATAGGGGAGTGATCTAGCGGGAGGTCGGGCGATCGTAGTTGGTTGATCTGATCGACGATTTTGGGTCGATCGCCCTGGGGTGGGGAGATGTGGCCGTGAAATCATATTTGGCCTTCTACACAGCTGGGTAGAATGTTAGTCAGAAGGGGTGGTGTAATTTACTAGATTGCCCCACGTTCCACTGGTTAGACTTTTCGGACCACAAACATGTTTGTGCCCGGCTTGTTTTATTGGTTTATTTTGTTTTACGGCATATCAACCTCAATGAGTTATTTAATGCCGACAACATTCTTAGGATAGATTCGTATGAATAGAATATGTATTCTTTGGTTTAGATTGGTTTGGTTTATTTTGTTTTACGGAATATCAACCTCAATGAGTTATTTAATGCCGACAAGATTTTTAGGATAGATTCGTATGAAGAGAATATGTATTATTTGGTTTAGATTGGTTTGGTTTATTTTGTTTTACGGCATATCATCTTCAATTGGTTATTTAATGCTGACAAAAATTTTTATTGCTGGTAATATTTTGTTTTGTCAAAAATCTGTTTCTGATAATATATTTCCTTCAAAATTGTATTGCTGGTAACAATTTTTTCAAAAAAGTATTGCTGGTAATAGTTAACTATTTGCCCATAGCTGGGACCCTAACAAGTGCTACCACCTGGGTTAGGGTGGACCTGGGAACACCAGCAATTAAGAGGTGGTTCCGCTCCTCAAAACCTCCTGATCAGAAGCCTTGCTGCTGGACGTAGTTTAACGTCTTACTCAGGACGCGGATATAGTTTAACGTCTTACCTAGGACGAGGTTTGTGCACGGGTGATGTTGGTAGGCCTAGAATGGTTGGGTACTGGAAGTTCAATCTGTCTTTGGTGGACAGGCGGAACTTCCAGGAACAGCTAATTAGCGTAATGCAGCGGGAACTAATTGGGCGGTTATCGGGAATAAGTAGTGGGACAGGCTTAAGGATAGGATTAGGTCCTTCACCACCGATTTTAGCAAACGGCTCGCACTAGATAGCACTAATAATATAAATGCTCTTAAGGATAGTCCTTAGAGATATCCTTAGCTAGGGGAGGCCCTGGGCTAGCAAGTGCTACATGGGTCAGGTAATTAGACATAAGTTAAACAAGATGTCTTCCGAAGCTGTGAATATGGGCGCAGAATTGCACAAGGAAGAAATCTGTTGAGGTTCCGGTTGTTACATTCGTGAGGTGAAAAGTCTGGAGGGGCATACACTTTGAGCCACTGACGACATGTGTAAGGCGTTTCGGTGGTATTTCGAGAGCCGGTTTACCAAGGAGCCTGGTCTCCGCGACGAGGAGTTTCGTAGCTATTTGGCTGACTTTCCTCAGCTTTTGCCGACTGAAGAAGCTAGCTGCGAGGGGAGATCACAGAGGGCGAAGTCTACGCGGCTTTGAAGAAGGTCGGCAGAGGCAAATCGCCGAGTCTGGATAGTTTTCCCTATGAATTGTACTTGAGGCTGTCGCACATCTTTGTCCTGATTTTGACTGTCGTGTTCAACAACTGGTTTCCGCCAGAGGTCCGTCCCCGACCGGATCTCAAGGGGTGTGACCACGCTCTTGTAAAGGGCAAGGGTGTTGGGCGGGATTTAGATGACAATAGGCCCATAACTCTGATAAACTCCGAGTTAAAGATTTTGGAGCGTTTGCAGTCAGTTGACGAGAATCCGTTGGGACCGGAGCAAACTTGTTCTGTGAAGGGCCAAACAATTCAGATCAGCCTGCATCTGATCCGCGCGATCATAGAGGGTGTAAAAGACGACGATGAGGCCGCACTGATCAATTTGGATCAGTCCAAGGCATTTGATAAGGTTGACCATCGCTACCTGGCTGCTGTCCTGCAGGCTGCTGGATAAACCTCCGCATCGCTCCCCCCAGTGCTGTGGTACAGGTGAACGGGACGCTGTCGGGCGCTTTTGCACTGTTCCGCTGGGTTTGTCAGGGTTGTCCACTGTCGCCCCTATTTTACGCTTTGGCGTTGGAACCTCTCCTTCGCCGGCTAATTGACAGGGCGTGTAGGCCGGCCCTACGCGGTATCGGGCCAGGGTTTCCGCGTACGCCGATGACGTATCTGCTTTTGTGTCGTCCCACAGCGACATTAAGGTGGTACTGAATGCGCTTGAACGGTACGAAAAGGTGACAGGAGCCAAGATTAACCGCAACAAGTCTTCCGGCTTGCGGTTAAGTGTCTGGAAGGAGGACGATCTTCCGGAGCCCTTTGGCTGGACGGACGGTCCTGTCCGCATTCTCGGACTGTGGTTTGGACCCGACTTCCAGAAGGAGAAAAATTGCTCAGAAGTACAGGCAAAGGTCGTCGTGGCCGGGCAGACTTGGCGTCGACGGAGGTTGTCCGTGAAGGGCAGGGCGGAGGCGTGTACCACTTACGTCTTCCGATTTACCGCTTATCTGTACTTCCCTCTGTAAGCGATATAAGAAGGCGCTCGAGCGTTTGCTATCCTCCGTTTTGTGATGGGGGTGGACGCAAGCATAAAGTCGACAGTCCAGAACAACGATCTTGTCATGGGGGCTGGGAATGCCGCACTTGGAGAATCACAAACTCACATCGAGGCTGGCTTTCCTACACTAATCATTGACAGGAGATTCTATTATGGCGGGAATTGTAAAGGACGCCTTCCCTTTCCTTACTATCAGTCCTCCCATCTTGCGTGTTGAGCGCCGTCGTAAACCCCGAGATCAATCGGTTTTCCTTCGCGTGTGTCGATCGGACTTTTAGGCCATTGCTCGGTCCAGTGACATTTCTCGGCCTAGGGGGCCTCTTCTATCGAGGGCTAGTGGAGGGGGCACAAAGGATCCACTACGTGAGCGGCTCGACTTGTCAGAGGAGGAGTTCCGCTCCTTCTAGTCTTGAGCGCCAGCAACCCTGAGTTTTCGCTTACCTGTCGACTGATTCGGAATAGGCTATCTCTCAATGACATGACCTTTATATGGGGCTTGGCGGATTTGCCAGACAGTGAACGATGTAACTTTCGCATAGAAGAAACGGCTTCGCACGCCTTTTACCACTGTCCTTGGGTCCGCCCCTTATGGGACCATGTTAGCGAGTTGACGGCTCTTCTCGCCTCCGAAAAGCTCGTGCTCATACGCGTGTGACAATGTGTCGTCCCCGTATACTGGGGTGAAACGAATGGTGTTTCTATCGCTGCTGGCCACGGCCCGAATGGTGATTTGAACGACGCGCCTGGGAAAGTCTTACGAGATAACCGTCTTTCTCATCAGGATCTGATCCGATTCTTTGATCATCAGCTCAAGATAAAGATTAGAACTGATAGAAAACATCTGGTTTCGACAGACTTTAGCGAAAGGTGGGTGACTGAGGCGAGCTTGGTTCGTGTGAACGTGGCTAGCCTTGATTTTTTCTCTTTTAGGTCTACCTATTTCGCATCGGGGTGGTTTCCTCTTCCTTGGTTAGGGCTATACAAGCTAAGTGTACCTAGTTAATGTGAGTGTTGCTCTCTGGCCTGATCCTGGCTGCATCTTCGGTTAAGATCCAAGTTGAGATTCCCAACCTCCCCAGTTTGTTTTGGTTCCCCTTTTTATCTCGACTGGGTCAGCTTTCTTCTTTCCCCCTATCCGTAATTATTTTCTCCTTTCGCAAGACCTCATGCTTCTCGAATCACCCTGAAAAACCTGATGCAACTAGCCATTGATACCCAGCATCTTTTCACAGAGCCTCTTTCTTTCCGATAACAACTTTCCTGGATACAAATGTATTTACATACACACCAGCATATGTATAGCAATGCGGAACATGTTGAAAATTACTCACGGGTTTCTAAAGTGATGGAATAAATTCAATGGCAGATCGTTGGCGTTATTGTGTTGATTTTAACGGCGATTACTTTGACTAATCAAGTTGTGCTGTGGTCGACTTATGGTGTTTTGAAAGTTGTTATTCAAAACCTATTTATTTTGTCTCTTGTGTGTGTGTGAGAGAGAGACAGAAAGAGAGAGAAAAACTTTCATTATGTGCGTGTGTGTGAGAAACTTTCATTTGTGTGTGTGTAAAAGAGAGAGAAAATTTCATTGCGTGAGAGAGAGAGAGAGAGAGAAAGAGAAACTTTCATTATGTGTGTGAGAGAGAGAGAGAGAGAGAAACTTTCATTATGTGAGAGAGAGAGAGAGAGAGAGAGAGAAACTTTCATTAAAATAATGTGAGGTAATATATATATTTAGATGGTGACAAACTAGAGTAGTCGAGGCAATGTTCACTATAAAAATGAAGAAAATAATCTTTAATGGCCACCCAAGTGGCTGGCCACATGATTTAAATTGTTTCCTGTTTCGTCTGCAGAGGTTGCCTTTAATTCAGAGCCGTCCGGTAAGGTTATCAGGCTCTGTTTTTCGATAAAAATGACTTTGAGAATTATCATTAATTATTATAGTTTAATTTTGACTATTTTTATAATACTGCTATTGACATTGAAAATAAAAAATCTGATCTTAAACAAAACTTATCTTTTATTATTTTCTGTCTATCATGCATTATTTTTTGTAATAATTTGTGTTTGTCGCTTGCGAATAATGTATGACAAGTAACCATTTTGGCGTAGTATCACTTTGTGAACAGGCTTCTCAACTCTCCTTTGGAATTTTAGATCTGAAAAAGTCTCTTAGCGAACTTGGTCGAAACGGCTGTCAAGTAGAACGCACTTAGTCAGAAAGAAAAGAAAATCTGGTCACTAAAAACGATGGCATAATCAGCATCTGGGGACGAACTGAAAAATGAATATTGAGAAACCCTATGAAATTGGCTTGAATTATCGCAAGTTTAGCATGTTTATACATATCCAATTTTGATGTTGTCACTTTTCTGTAAATTTTTTTATAGTGCTTCTCTTATTAGGAACAATCCAATAACCAGTCATTTAGTTCTCAGTATTGTGATTCGGGTTATTAATAATGATGAAATTTATGTTGATGAATAAATTCTAATCAAAGATGAATTAGTGATATTTACTCGAAATCAGTACATAACTTCCACTTTTTAAGAGTATTCAAATTTATTTATGGGTCGCCATCATCACGTTCTCCTTAATCTTGTTCACAACGTTTCAACAGCGATTTTGGGATAGTTCAGAAGATGAAGGGAACCAAATGTAGATTGTAAGTGGGAGATGCTGATAGACTTGGATGGTGCTAGCTGGGTTACCAATTTAACATCAAGGTTTTTGAGATATTTTAAATAAATAGATACGTTCTGGACAAATGACATACACACGGACACACACAAACGCATAATTATGAGGACACATCTCATCTGTTGCCGTTGCCCACTCATCTGCTCTGCAATGATTCTTACACCCAAAAACACTTTTAAAACTTCTTTTTACACCTTTGACAAATTTATTTTGATGATATGTTT
>CAHIKZ030002655.1:0-2500 GCA_903632075.3 Acanthosepion pharaonis
CTAATAATCCATCATCTCTATATAATCCTACACTATCTGAATCTAGACAATCGAAGGCACTTAAATTATATAAAAGAAATAATCCAACCATGTCCGAAGCTTCAGCAGAATCCAAAGAACCCATGGAAATGTCAAAATTGTTGTTGCAAGTCTTTTTGGTCCACTGTTCATCCTTGTAAATCAGAACAGAATTTCGACACTTTATAACGATGTCAACTTCACTCTCAGAAATAGTAGAATATTCCTGGGCGAAGCCCAATGCCCAGGTGAAAAGATCCTTCGATATAGAGGGATAATAGTCGATAATATCGAACTGTATGAATGAACATTTTCCCTTATATCGTATGTTGTTAAACCAGTTGATGACATCAGTTGTGTTAATCCACTGTAGCAGTCCAAGGGTGTTTTTTATGGAGTGGTTGATTTTTTCTAAGATGGTCTTACTAATCCTACCAATTTCTGGTCTTGTAGGATTTATAAGTCTAGTGGATGGCTTAGTTTTGAATTCGGGTTTATGGTCTTTTAACAAGACATAGGCTTCCTTAGTTTGTAGTTTGCCTACCCGATCACTAATTCGTAACTTATCAGTAATTGATTTACTGATACTGTTAATATTATTTACTTGGTTGAAATTACTAGTATCAATTTTTGGTAGCTTCTGGTTAGACTATCCTTAACTAAAGTATCATAATCCTTAGGCGATAACTTATAAAAGTTAGCCGTTTTGTCGAATTTAACGTACATATCACCAGATTTATTAATATCACTGACAATACATTCGAGATGTTTTTGAAAAGCATTTTATACTTATAGAAGGTTAATCCCTTGACGGTATCCATTAGTTCATTTTCAAAAGCAGATAATTCCTTAATAATAGGTGCAGTTTTTAGGCTTTTAAAACCATAATTTTCGCGTTCACACACTGGTTCCTTGTCTTGAAGAAAAGAAGTAAGCTTTCCATCTCATTCTTCTGATAAGGTTTTCAGTTTGCAGAGTTAAATGTGCGAAATAATCCCTTTTGTTTGTAGTGGGAATGTTCTTAAGTGATACTCGAAATTGATTCAATCCATATTATAAGAATAGAATAGACAGGGCTCGACAGTAATAGGGCTAATATCAAAGTATATAATTGGTATATACGGAATGAATTCCAATAACCAACAATTACTATTCTTAAAAGAGTGCTCAATACAAAGTAGAGCAGATATAATTATTTTTTATAAAAAAATTATAACATAAGTATGTTATAAAATCACTACAAAAATAGCCATTTTATTTCAACACACTCTGTGTCTTATCAAGTGATGATGTTGAAAAGAAAATAAATGGTTTTAAAAGTTTCAGATGTGTTTATATATTTGTATGTTAGACTATATGTATATTGCTGTGTGTTGGTATTTGAAGGTATATTTATGCATCTATATGTTAGTTCGTTTATATATGTATTTGGTTGAATGTTGTTGTATTTTTATGTATGCATGTATATATGGGTGGTTGTTATTGTGATAGATAGATATATTTATATATATATTTATTTGTAGATATGTATATGTGTGTATATATATTTATGTATGTTTGTGTGTGTATATATATATGTGTGTTGGCACCTATTATGTATGAGTTTGTTTGTGTGTATGTGTAGGTATGGAAACTTTGGTATATCATGACTGTTTTTATATATGCAAGTATGTGTGCATAAAAGTCTGTGTGTGTATATATGTGTGTGTATTTAGGTTTTATATGTATATGTGCGTGCATGTGTACTTGTTATCATAGATATGTATATGTGCGTATATGTTTATGTTTTATATATTTATTTGTATGTATTTCTGGATGTATATGTATGTATGAGTGTAAATTTATGTGTGTTAATTTGTTTTTGCTGTATATGTATATATATATATGTATATATCTGTGGGTTTCTTTATCCTGTTTTTCTTTGCCTAATATATAATGAAACTATTATCAACTTATATGATTAATATATATTTTTATTGATATTTATGGTTTTAAATTTTCGTTTTAATATATTAAATAATAATATTATTTTTAACCATTTTTATCTTTGTATATTTGCTCCCTTAAGTTATAATTCAATAAGTGGTTAGCATTTATTTAAGTCTGAAATATTTATTGGTTGTGATTTCTCATTGTCTATGTCATTGTCTGTGGATGTATGTATGTGTATCTATCGGTGTCTATGTGTATGTAGAGTGTATTCACATTTAACTGTGTGTGTGTATAAGTCTTGGTTTCCACGTCTCCTTTTTTCATAAAGGGTTGTAGAGATATTCATGTATCCCCCCACCCTCTTTTTTTTTTTAGTGTGTGTGTGTATGTGTGTGTGTGTGTGTGTGTGTGTGTGTATATCTAATTATGTCTGAGTGCTTATGTATTATAATCTGATTGTGTTTTTGTTGTGTCACGCGTGAGTTTAAGACCACATTCACAAACTTTAAAATAAAAAAAAAGAAAGGAAAAGGGGGAAAAAAATATATAT
>CAHIKZ030002655.1:7500-72500 GCA_903632075.3 Acanthosepion pharaonis
CAGGCTCTCCTGCCCAAAAAACACCAGTTCTACACTCGGTGCCCCTACGACCCTACGGGTCACGGGATAAAAAAAAATAATTGGCACTCAACCACAAACATGGGTCATCCGGTGAGGATCAAACTCACTATTTAGTAGTACGAGTCAACGTGACTAGCTCCTTAACCATTGCGCAAAGTTGGGCGTTCATTTGTTATTTCCTATGCATAGTTTCAATTCTGACACACGGTATGAAATATCTGGCACCACGTGAGGATCAAGCTCCCTACTACATATCAGCAAATCCAGCTTATTGACCATTACATCATGATAAGGATATTAGTTGTAACTTAGCATTCTTTGTAAGAAAGTCAGAAATATGGGGCACCCAGTGAGAATCGAACTTAATACTCAGTAGCAATGGGTTAAATAGACTAGCTCGTTAACCATTACCTCTTAGCCAGGCGCTTTGACTAAGACTGGATTAGTTTGGGTACTTAACAACACAGGAATCTCGCGTGAGGACAGAATATTAATGACTAGCAGTAGAGCCCGGCGTTGCCCGGGGATGTAACAGTAAGAGATAGATCAAGTATCGACCATCAAAAAAACTGAAAAATAAAGTTGACAACGATTATTGTTTAAGGTTGACGGACACGCATGTCTTAATTAGATTTTTTTTGTTTCTTTTTTTGTTGTGTTTTTTTACGAATTGGTCAAACTCAAACAAAAAACATTGTTTTCAATCGTTATGAGTCTACCGATTGAATAGAATTTTATTATAAACAATTGTCTTGTAAATGGAATTTTAAAGCATTCTGAATGTAAAAATAAAAAAAAGTGTGCAAGATAATAAGAAACACTACCTCAAAAAAAAAAAAAGTGAAGTTTTGTTGAAATCGGTTGAAAATGTAGGAAATCGATCCCATATAAAAACACACACACACACACACACACACACACACACACACACACACACACACACACACACACACACACACACACACAACCTGGGTTTTTATAATACGTATAACTCGATATGAGTTGTCCCCCTTTCATTCCACGAAAGCTATGCCTCTTAATCGTGTTTTAAATTGATTTCGTGAAAAAACAATTGTGTTTTTCCCATTTTTGGCGCTGTCAGAACCACCGCAGGGTAATTTTACGTAGTCCTGTGAAATTTTATTGAAATCGGTTAAAAAATGTAGGAAATCCGATCCAATATAAAAACGTACAGACAAACACACACACATACACAACCTGAGTTTTATAATAGGTATGATCAAGGAGACTAGATCCACGGCGAGTCACCCAGGTATTTAGTTAGCTTAGATTGGTTTGGGTCCAAGGCTATGTGGACGGATCGCCCAGTGAGGTTCAAACTCAGTTGTTCAGTAATACAAATTATGGATCGAACGTGAGGAACGACGAGTTCTAGAGAAAATGGAAAGCAATGTTAGCAAAAGGGGCAGGCCAAGATGCAAATTACAGATTGGGGATAGCGAAATCAAGCTAATAATTTAGATCTCTGAGAAGCGTATTAACGGAGGACAGAAATTGTGACACCGAAATCCGAAGCCACATTGTGATAGCGAAAGATGCCTTCCAAAAGCTAAGCAAAGTATTAAGAAGCAAAAAAATCGTTTGATTTGGTTCTTGTTGTTTTGTTTTATGGCATATCAACCTCAGTAGGTCATTTAATGCCAACAAAATTTTGAAATAGATTCATAGCGATAATTTGGTAAAAAAGGTGTGTATGTATTTTTTCAAAAATGTATTGCTGGTAATATTTTTTTTTCAAAACATGTATTGTTGTTTTGTTTTTTTTTTCAAAAAATGTATTGCTGTAATATATATATATATTTTTACAAAGTATTTCTGGTATTAAACCCTATTTTTACACTTTCATAGTGTTTTACCCCTAGTTTGGGGGTTGACGATTTACCCATAGCTGGGACCCTTAAGGGTGCTACCACCTCGGGTCAGAATGGACCAGGGAACATCATTAATTAAGAGGTGGTTCCATGCTCCTCAAAGCCTTTTGATCAGAGGCCTTGCTGTTGGACGTAGTTTATCGTCTTACCTTGGACGCGGATGTAGTTTATCGTCTTACCCAGGACGGAAAAAATCGATTGAAAGAAAGAAAAGTGTACTGAACTGTTATGTAGAATCAGTCTTCCTATATGACAGCAAATGCTGGATAATCTCCTCACAGATTAAAAAGAGACACGGAAAAAAAAAAAGAAATGTGGCTCTATAGAAGGATGCTGGGAATACGGGGACCGAGGATATGGTTAAAGTTTTAGAAACAATATTAACAAAAAGGACACATATACTTAACATTAGGAAGAGTCAGTTGAAATTTCTAAGGTACATAATGAGGAAAGATGGCGATACGCAATCTTTCTATATCCTTTCTTTCTATTTAGCGCGGAAGCAGATACGTATTTATTGCTGGCACTTCTGATCAGTGTCCGATAATTGGCGCTACCCAATCTTTCTCATTTCTATTTTCTCTTATTTTCCATATTAAACAAAAAGAAATCAAATCGAGAAAGAGAAACATTTACGGCAAGATGAAGGAAGCCATATTTAATTACTTCTGTTCCGTATTTCGAAAACATTGCCGGGTTGTAGAGGAAGATGTTAAAGCTAAACTATGACCACTGGTCATTCCGGCGTAAAATTTACAATATTCGAGATAATGCCGGGCTACTCCCTCCCTCACGTCTCCCAAATTTAAGAAAAGACTTTTGAAAAATGGTCAACGGACCTCTGGTCAAGAGTGTCTTAGGGTGCGCGTGGGTAGCGAGGTGAAGCGAAATGCAGCCAGGTCACTGACCATTCCGGCTTTCATGATTCTCTTGGTCACATGGTGTTTATACGACTGACCGCATGCAGAATGGGAATCGGAGCGGACATTAGAAGACGTGGGTTGTTAGCGGATCATGGACCGAGGATATGATTAAGGTTTTAGAAACAATTGTAACAAAAAGGATACATATGCTTAATATCAGTAAGAATCAGTTGAAATTTCTAGGGTACATAATGAGGAAAGATGGCTTGGAAAATTTGAAACCCCCAGGTCAGAACGAAGATCAGGGAGACAAGTAAACAAGGCATAATCTAACTGGCGTGTTTGAGTGAATGAATGGAGGGGCAGAGTTTGGTAGAGATGGCGAATATACAAAACTTATTGAGAGCTCTAAAGGACAGGAGAGTTGTGGAGAGCCATAATCGCTAACATCCTGAATGGACATGGCGCATAGAAGAAGAAGAGGCGAAGAAGAAGAAGAAGAAGAAGAAGAGGCGAAGAAGAAGTAGAAGAAGAAGAAGAAGAGGCGAAGAAGAAGAAAAAGAAGAAGAAGAAGAAGAGGCGAAGAAGAAGAAGAAGAAGAAAGGCGAAGAGGAGAAGAAGAGGCGAAGAAGAAGAAGAAGAAGAAAGGGGAAGAAGAAGAAGAAGAAGAAGAAGAGGCGAAGAGGGAGAAGAAGAAAGAAGAAGAAGAAAAGAAGAAGAAAAAGAAGAAAAGAAAAGAAGAAGAAGAAGAAGAAGAAGAAGTAGAAGAAGAAGAAGAAGAAGAAGTAGAAGAAGAAGAAGAAGAAGAACTTACGGGATAATCATAGCGGGAGAAAATGATAAACTGATTTAAAAGTGCACATAACCAATTTAAAAATCGCTTTCACTATTATCACATTCGGGACATACCTGTACTCCTGGGCCGGTTCTCATAAAATAAGGTTAAGCAACGTTAAACCTGATTAGTATCTAGATGAGTGACCACTCTTGAGCCGAGTACAAATTTCAGACGGGTTCCTTAAATTCCCTTATGTGTAAATACCCTTCCGTCAGCTATGATTTAAATAGCGAGATTTGTATAAGAAAATTATTATTCGGAGCCATTACCCATTGCACCAACCGCATTTCAAATTCAACAGCACCTTGTGTCCCAAAGTTGTCACTCATTTAGGTATACACCTCGCACATATCCTGATATTCCTAAGCGGTCACCCATCTAGGTTCGGACCAGACTCGATGTTGCTTAACTTCAATGATGGTACGAAAACTGATGTTTCAACGTGATGTGAGCGCAAGTGCATTTCACCACTCGCACGCAGACTGATATTCACAAGTGGTAACCCATCTCCTTACGAACCAAGATCGGCGTTGTTTAACTTCGGTGAGAATACGAGAACCGATGTTTCAACGCGATGTGGAGGTAAGCTCATTATACCACTCGCACAAATCCTGATATTCTCCAAGCGGTCACCCATCTCGTTACGAACCATCTCGACATTGCTTAACTTCGGTGAGAAGACGAGAATCGATGTTTTAACGCGATGTGGACGTAAGCTCGTTGTACCGCTCGCACACATCCTGATATTCCCAAGCGGTCACCCATCTAGGTTCGGACCAGGCTCGATGTTGCTTATCTTGAGTGATCGTACAGGAAGCGGCGTTTCGACGTGATATCGCCGTAACCCGGCTTAAACTAGACGCAGTCAAAATAGGTGCAGTATACATTAGAATCTAAAGGCTGAGATAAGTTGGGTTTATAACCTAGTCTGCAATTATTCACTCGGAAAATGACCCTTTTGTGGGGGCAGGCTTACACTCGTCTGTTAAAGAGGTATTTCTCGTATTCTACGCCCTGTATCTCTGCAGAAGGATAAGACTCCTCCCAAGAGGCGTCCTGGGTATGGCGATAAACTACATTCGGCAGTACGGACCCTGATCGAGAGGTTTTGAGAAGCGTGGAACCACATCTTAACTGTCGTTTTTCTCAACTGAGGTTGTAGCACCTGTTAGGGTTCTAGCTATGGGCAAACAGTTATTACCAGAAATACATTTTTGAAAGATTATTACAAGCAATAAACTTTTCAAAAAATACCAGCAATACATTTTTGGAAAGAAAAAAGTGTTATTGTAAGAAATGCATATGACTCGTTACGAAAATACGTCAATGAAAATCTTCAAACTGATTTCTTACAAAGAATACATATTCAATTTATACAAATCTATCCTAAAAATCTTGTCGGTATTTGAATAACCCATTGAGGTGTAAGCCTAAACGTAAACCCTCCTCGTATTCTAAGTCCGGCTGACAGAGAAATCCAACTTGCTACACAGTTTTTTGTGTTTACTTAAAACATTACTGAAATTTTCATTGGAAAACAAATCTGGAAACATTTTAGTAGTTATATATTTTATATATAACACTTACAACATTATAATTGATAATATGTTATATTTTTAAAATATACTATTATAACACGAACATTTTCATCTCCCATTTCTTTCGTACCGTGATCGAAATGCTAGGGTCGTCATCGTAGAAAATGCCTTAATGTGATTAACTTTAGAATTTAATATAAATACCGTTTTTTTTTTATGACCACGGGTACCGTAACATCAGTGTAATAGGGGCACGGCATCTACTGCGGCTACAGCAGCAGTGGCTTTTCATGGGAAAGGAAACCTGACGGAGCCTTCTCTTGAATTCATGAGTTTCCTTCTAATAGATTGGTTGCCAACCAAGGCTATAGGGCCCAGTCTGTCCTGCTATTTACTATGGGGCAGATAGATGTATATCTGTTTCAAGTGAATTAACATGTAAGTAAATGTAATGAAATCCATTAGAATTAGAACTTGGTTCTCCGATTCCGCAATCCGAGCCGCTAACCATTGCCCCAACGTTTAAAGAACAGATTAGAAAAGAAATAAGAAAACGTATTTATTTATTATTTATTATATTTAATTTTTAACGCTGAATATGCAAATTAGAATATCTCAGTGAAGCAAGCGGGGCAGGATATAGGACACATCATTTTCTATAATAAATCACATTTATTTTATTTCATTGTTTTACGTAATATTGGAACACATAGACAGGAAAATACAAACAATATCTGTCTATATCTCTGAGATGAGGTATTATGATTACTTGCCTTATTGACATTATTCGGACTGTTATCCACATCTTCATTTACATATTCACAACATTTCGGCCGTTCTATGCTCCAGCATTCTTCAGGTGATAGTAATTTTGAACCAAAATCTTTATTCTGCAACCCACCCACCCCGGGTAGATTAATCTAGTTCCACGTGCCATGCCTCTTCCAGATGTCTCAATTATTTCTCTTGGGGATATATGGCTCAGTTGGTTAGATCCAGGGAGTAGAGCCAACGAGTTGTGAGTTCAATACCAGGCCACAGCAGCGGTGAACTAAAAACTTGGTGAGTTGAGTTAAAGGGAAATAACTGAGACATCCGAAAAAGGCATGGCATGTGGAATTAGAACAATCTACTCCGGTGGATGAAATAAAGGGTTCGGTCCGAAATTCCAATCTCTTGTACAGCGGCCGAAACATTGTGAATATGGCAATGAAGATGAGGATAACAGTCTGAATAATGTAAATAATGCAAGTAATCATAATACCTCATCATAGAGATATAGACAGATATATAGAGAGATATAGGCATAAAGGCCGGAGCGTATAACGGTCGAAACGTTATGAATATGACAATGAAGATGAGGATAAAAATCCGAATAATGTAAATAATATAAGTAAAGACAAACAAATTAAAATGTATTAAGTTTCTAAGTGTTTCATCGAAATTTTGAAATTTATGCTAAGTAGCGTCAAAAAATAATTTCCGTTTTTGTTTATCAAATATATTCTTCAGAAAATGAAGTATAATTGCCTTTTTTACAAATATATTATTCACCATTAATTGCAATGAATTGTTGCCGCTTATCAGGCAGCCGTTCGATACCTTTTGAGTAAAATTGGATGTGAAAAATCTTTTGACGATTCTTCAAGTTTGTTTTTTATTATTCATCAGTAATATTCAACTAGGCACCCCTCTTAACCATTATCCCACAGGAAGGCACCCAAGGTATATATACATACATACATACATATATATTAGGTTGGGGCAAAAATAATGACGTAATAATGTCGTTTTTGTGACGTATTTTTAACCTCAAAAACGACATTATTACGTCGTATTTTTTATATATATATATATATATATATATATATATATATATATATATATATATATATATATATATATAGTTCAATAGAGATACCGTCTTGGGTATGATGATAAACTACATCCGCGTCCTGGGTAAGACGATAAACTACATCCAACAGCAAGGTCTCTGATCAGAAGGTTTTGAGGAGCGTGTAACCACCTCCTAATTGCTGGTGTTCCCTGGTGCCCCCTGACCTGGGGTAGTAGCACCTGTTAGGGTCAAAGCTATGGGTAAATAGTTAACCCTCAAAATATGGTCAAAACGTGTAAAAAAATAGGTTTTAATACCAGCAATACATACTTGAAGAAAAAATTATTACCAGCAATACTACTTTGGAAAAAAAATATTACCAGCAATACATTTTCAAACACAATAATTCCAGCAATAAAAATTTCGTCAGTATTAAATAACCCATTGAGGTTGATATGCCGTAAAACAAAAGAAACCAAACAAATATGTACGGAGATAGATAGATAGATAGATAGATAGATAGATAGATAGATAGATAGATAAGAAATATCACAAGGAAAATTTGCTAAGAATTATTTAAAAAAACATATTGATTCCTCCTTTTGTTGTGGACAACATGAAAAAACATTAAAAAAAAAAGTTAATTTTGAAATTCCTGGAAAGTTCCCTATAGGACAGGCACCTGAAGAGAGCTACAGACTGCAACTGTCGAAAGGTTGTGAAGATAGGAATGAAAATGAGGACACTAATTTTAATAAACCAGTGTAAAATAGCGATAATTCCTTATCTGAAAGTTCAATGTGCCGGTACACGAGTCAGCTTGGCATGAGTGGTAAATGCACATTTGCCATTCGTCTGTTCAGATCTATCTATCTATCTATCTATCTATCTATCTATCTATCTATGTATCTATCTATCTCAGTCTATTCAGATCTATCTTCTATCTATCTATCTATCTATCTATCTATCTATCTATCTATCTATCTCAGTCTGTTTAGAGATATCTATCTACCTATCTATCTATCTTTATCTATTCATTACTTTCTTTCTTTCTTTCTCAGTCTGTTCAAATTTATCTATCTGTCTATCTATCTATCTATCTCAGTTTCTTCGTATCTATCTATCTATCTATCTATCTATCTATCTATGTCTGTTCATTTCTTTCTTTCTCAGTCTGTTCAAATCTATCTATCTATCTATCTATCTATCTATCTATCTATCTATCTATCTATCTATCTCAGTCTGTTCAGATCTATTTATGTACCTATCTAGCTATCTTCATCTATTCATTTCTTTCTTTCCTTCTTTCTTTCTTTCTTTCTTTCTTTCTTTCTTTCTTTCTTTCTTTCTCAGTCTGTTCAAATCTATCTATCTATCTATCTATCTATCTATCTATCTATCTATTTCAGTTTCTTCGTTTCAATCTATCTTTCTATCTATTTCAGTTTCTTCTATCTATCTATCTATCTATCTATCTATCTATCTATCTATCTATCTATCTATCTCAGTCTGTTCAGATCTATCTATCTACCTATCTAGCTATCTTCATCTATTCATTCATTTCTTTCTTTCTTTCTTTCTTTCTTTCTCAGTCTGTTCAAATCTATCTATCTATCTATCTATCTATCTATCTATCTATCTATGTCTGTTCATTTCTTTCTTTCTCAGTCTGTTCAAATCTATCTATCTATCTATCTATCTATCTATCTATCTATCTATCTATCTATCTATCTATCTATCTATCTATTTCAGTTTCTTCGTTTCAATCTATCTTTCTATCTATTTCAGTTTCTTCGTATCTATCTATCTATCTATCTATCTATCTATCTATCTATCTATCTATCTATGTCAATTTTGTCCACACTTTCCTCCCTACATTTTTTCTTTGTCAGACGTAAATGACACCAATGCATAGTCGGCGAAAAGGTCAGTCCTAGAATCACCCCTAAATCGACCTTTTCTTGATTTCCTCAACCATCAAATCTTTCCGATTTCTGAAATAAAATAAACGTTTTCTCTTTCTCTTGTCCTTTAGACAAAATGGCGACCAATAGGAGTCAGCATAACTGATTTGCTTACAGTAAAGAAGCAAAAAAGAAGAAATATTAAGAAAGACTGGGCTTGGAAAGACGGGAGAAAAAAATGAATGAAAAAAGAAAGAAGAAAACCAATGAAGGCGGCAAGTGTAATGTCGAATATATTTTCGTCTGTGTCCGTGGCATCTGTTCATCTGTTCAGGATCCAGGTCCGGTTTTAAGGGTTTTTTTTATGGATTCAGAAAGAAAGAAATAATCGAAAGTCTTATAAAACTGAAGAATGAACGAAAGAAATCGTTTTGTAAAACGATTTTGAGTGGATGCAGACGGTGTACCAGAATCGTACGAACTGAGATTGTAGCGTTCAGCCCAAATGCTAGCACAGCTAATGATCATTGCTGACCAGGTCTACAGAGCGAGTCTTTTAACACGCTTCCTCTATGGTATCTATACCTGAATTTTAGCGCACGGTGGAGTAATGGATAGCGGTTCGGACTGAGGAATCGGAGAGCAGAGTTCGAATTCCAGTCAGATCCATTACATTCACTTACTTGCTAATACCTTTGAGAAAAGGTAGGAGTCCTCTTCTTCTCTTCCCAGCTATGGCTAAATAGCAGGAAAGACCGAGTTCTATAGTTCCATAACCTTGGATGGCAACTGATCTACCACAGAAGGAAATGGCAAACTACTACAGGGAAAAAAGAAAACTCTGCCTATTGAAAGATACATGGCCGCCTAAACGTGTATCCCGCATGGCACATAACTGACTGAAAGGTTGAGGAATCGGAGAGCCGAGTTCGAATTCCAGTCGAATCCATTACATTCACTTACGTGCTAATACCTTTTGGTAAAGTTATGAATCCTCTTGTTCTCCCCTCAGCTATGGGTAAATAGCAGGACAGACCGCGTACTGGATGACAACTAGTCTTTCAGCAGAAGAAAATGGCAACCTACTGCGGGAAAAATCTGCCTCGTCAGTCATGTATTGAAAAGACACATGATCGCCTAAGCGTGTATCACATAACTGACTGAGTAGATTGAGGCGTCCTTGGTAAGACGAAAAAATTATATCCAACAGGAAGGCCTCTGAGCAGGAGGTTTTGAGGAGCGTGGAACCATCTCTTAATTGCTGGTGTTCTCAGGTCCACCTTGACCAGGGGTGGTAGCACCTGTTAGGGTCCCAGCTATGGGCAAATAGTTAACACTCAGACTACATCCGCGTCTTGGGTGTGAAAATAACTACATCCGCATCCTGAGTAAGACGAGAAACTACGTCCAAAAGAAAAGCCTCTGATCAGGAGGTTTTGAGGAGCGTGGAACCACCTGTTAATTGCTGGTGCCCTCAGGTCCAACCTGACCCGGGGTGGTAGCATCTGTTAGGGTCCCAGCTATGGGTAAATAGTTGACCCCCAAACTGGGGTCAAAACACTATAAAAGTGTAAAAATAGGTTATAATACAAGCAATACATTTTTGAAAATAAAAAAATATATTACCAGCAATAAAAATCTTGTCGGCATTTAATAACCCATTGAGGTTGATATACCGTAAAACAAACCAAGCCAATACATTGGCGCGCAAGATATCATTATTTTACAGCTGAAATGGCTATTTGTAACCGTAAGTTCTATGCGAACAGTTTCTCTTTTCGCACTTATTTGTGAGATTCTCTTCCCGTTTTTTCTTTCTAGTCAACTGTGATCTTCAAAAATTTAAATGCAATATCAATTGCTATCTTCTGTTTTCCTAACATTTATTTTTTATTGTTCTCGCTCCTTAACAGTTTTTTTCATCTATTCTGTATTTCTCATATTCACTAACTCTTTGCGTCTCAGTGGCTTTCTTGCCTTGCTTGTTGTGAAATGATAAAACAATTCTGTGTAGAAATTCCTTTTTACTTTCCCTTCAAAATTGTTTATCGATGAGATAAACTAAGACTGGTTATACAATAATTTAGACCAGTGATTCTCAACTTCATCTAAGTGGACCACCGGTGGTCCACATAGCATTTCTAGTGGTCCATAGAGAATTTGTAGGTATAAAAAAAAAATTGTAGCCATTTCACAAAAATGGATCTAAATTATTCACACTTTGAAGAATTAAAAAATATAAATTTTGTTTAATTATACACATGTCCATTTGAAAATTTCAAAATTGAATGTGTGTTGTGCAGTTCTATATTTTTTATTTTTTTTTTTATCTATTTTTTTATCATTAATTTATATATATATATATATATATATATATATATATATATATATATATATAAGCAATATAAATGGATATAAATCCGTCAGTTATCTGTTCGGAATAAGACTTGTGTTTTATGTCCATCGTATTTGTCATATTGAACTGAATTGTATTTTGATGAATATTGTCTTGAAAAAGGTTTAATAAACCGAAACGTCAGACGTCGACATTTCTTTCATTTAACTACATTTAAGGATTTTTGTTTGTTTTTTCAAAATTTCTTCATATATATATATGTACAAAATATTATATATACTATATATTAACGAGTACCACCGTGCCAGGGACAGGAGTTAAAATGTGTATCCTCTAAGTTTCATATAAGACCTGCGCCTGTGAAGAAAAATATTTTTATAAGGGGAGATAATCAATACTTAACAAGGGGAGATAATTAAAAAAAAAACAGGACACCGGATAAACAGGATGTAAAGACACAGACGGAACTAAAAACAGAATGCCACCGATAAAGAGAAAAAAACCAGGGGCGTTGGTAATTTTTTTTTTTTCATATAAAAAAAATTATATTATTGATACGTCCCGGAAAGGGATATATTTGATCGAAGTATCTAAGTGGTTTTGGCTACTGTAACCAACTAGTACACGGTAGCAGTAATCGACTGGTACTCGTCGTTGTCGCAGGTAATCGGTGTAGAGCAATAGGATAGCCAATGGCGTAGTCCAATGGGCGTCGTCATAGACTTAAACTCTGTCGTACCTACACGTCCGTCTGTATTTATGGCGGACACCAGCCAATCATATTCCAGTGAGGGAGAAGACAGGTATATGCCTATTCTATTATATCAATTACATATAGTATTTGTTTAATAAAGTAAATTTGAAAGTATAAATACGCTACTTTGTGTTTTCATTGAGTATTTTACTCTGAAAATTGAATAGACTAAAAGTAAAAGTAGGAGTGGTCTATTTAAATTTTTTGAAGAAAAAAAAATAGACCATGGGCTGAAAAAAGTTGACAAGTACTGATTTAGACCATCAGACGCTTTATGAAATCTTCGATCGCTTACGGACCCCCCCCCCAGCAAATAATATCAGTAATAATTATTTGATTTATTTTACTTTCAATACACGAATTAATTGATCAAGAAAAAACCCCAAATTTTCTTTCAAATAATTTTTATTTTCCCAAGTTCTTTCAACCTCATCTCAGGCCATCTTCAGGGGTTAAAATATCTATGGATACTAAATATGTGTTTAAATATATGTTTAAATAGTACTAAATATATGTTTAAATAGTATTAAATATAAGTTGAAATAATACTAAATATGTGTTTGAATATATGTTTAAATAGTACTAAATATATGTTTAAATAATACTAAATATATGTTTAAATAGTACTAAATATTTGTTTAAACAATACTAAAATATATGTTGAAGTAGTACAAAATATATGTTTAAATAGTACTAAGTATATGTTTAAATAATACTAAATATATGTTGAAGTAGTACTAAATATATGTTTAAATAGTACAAAATATATGTTTAAATAATACTAAATATATGTTGAGGTAGTACTAAATATATATTTAAATAGTATTAAATATATGTTTAAATAGTAATAAATATTTGTTTAATACTACTAAATATATGTTGAAATAATACTAAATATGTGTTTGATTATATGTTGAAATAGTACTAAATATATGTTGAAATAGTACTAAATATATGTTTAATACTACTAAATATATGTTGAAATAATACTAAATATGTGTTTGATTATATGTTGAAATAGTACTAAATATATGTTGAAATAGTACTAAATATATGTTTAATACTACTAAATATATGTTGAAATAATACTAAATATGTGTTTGATTATATGTTGACATAGTACTAAATATATGTTGAAATAGTGCTAAATATATGTTTAATACTACTAAATATATGTTGAAATAATACTAAATATGTGTTTGATTATATGTTGACTTAGTACCAAATATATCTTGAAATAGTACTAAATATATGTTTAATACTACTAAATATATGTTGAAATAATACTAAATATGTGTTTGAATATATGTTTAAATACTACTAAATATATGTCTAAATAATACTAAATATATGTATACCAAATTTTGAGATATATGACCATTTATGAAATTTTTTTTGTTTATTTAAACTTTAAGGTCACCTTTTTCATCCTCTGTTAAAACACTTTCCATGTGTCTAAATATTTGTCTGGGCGAGTTTTTCAATAGGTTTCGTAATATTCGTCATGCTCTGTCATCTGAATATTATTTCGTTTGAAGGTTGGTTATTGATTTGGGCGCTTTGTTTCCAGGCCAGTCGAGTATCGTTTTATAAGGATGTGTGATAAGAGCCAAAATGACAAGGACTATCTCGAGGTTGCTCGGAGGCCTTACTCCTGAAATTTACTATTGTTAGGTAGCATATTTTAATTCCAACAGGTTTGGTAAAAAATAATTTAACTCCATTATGTCTATTTTCGTTTTCATCCTTTCAATATACGAATTAATTTCTTGCTGGCTGTAGAAAATTGATCAAGAAAAATCCCAATATTTACTTTCAAATAATTTTTATTTTCCCAAATACTTTCAACCTCAACTGAGGCCATCTTCAAGGGTTAAAATATCTATGGATACTAAATATGTGTTTAAATATATGTTTAAATAGTATTAAATATATGTTTAAATACTACTAAATATATGTTGAATTAGTACTAAATATGTGTTTGAATATATGTTTAAATAGTACTAAATATATGTTGAAATATTACTAAATATGTTTGAATAAATATGTTTGAATATATGTTTAAATAGTACTAAATATATGTTGAAATATTACTAAATATATGTTTAAATAGTACTAAATATGTTTGAATATATGTTTAAATAGTTTAAATAGTACTAAATATATGTTGAAATTACAAAATATGTTTGAATATATGTTTAAATATGTTTAAAATATATGTTGAAATAAATATGTTTAAATATATGTTTAAATAGTACTAAATATGTTAAATATATGTTTAAATAGTACTAAATATATGTTGAAATAGTACTAAATATATGTTGAAATGAATATATGTTTGAATATATGTTTAAATAGTACTAAATATATGTTGAAATATTACTAAATATATGTTTAAATAGTACTAAATATGTTTGAATATATGTTTAAATAGTACTAAATATATGTTTTATTACTAAATAGTTTAAATAAACTAAATATGTTTGAATATATGTTTAAATAGTACTAAATATATGTTTAAATATTACTAAATATATGTTTAAAAATAAATATGTTTGAAATATGTTTAAATAGTACTAAAATATATGTTTAGTACTAAAATATGTTTGAATATATGTTTTACTAAATATATGTTTAAAAACTAAATATATGTTTAAATACTACTAAATATATGTTGAAATAGTACTAAATATGTTTGAATATATGTTTAAATATGTAAATATATGTTGAAATAGTACTAAAATATGTCGATATTGAATAAATATTTTGAATATATGTTTAAATAGTACTAAATATATGTTTAAATAGTACTAAATATATGTTGAAATAGTACTAAATATGTTCGAATATATATTTAAATAGTACTAAATATATGTTGAAATAGTACTAAATATATGTTGAAATAGTACTAAATATACGTTTATCAAATTTTGCGATATATGACCATTTATGAAATCTTTTTGTTTATTAAAACTTTAAGGTCACCTTTTTCATCGTCTGTTTAAACACTTTCCAGGTGTGTAAATATTTGTTTTTGTTTGCTGTTGATATATCAAATTCGTGGTTCAGATTTTTTTTTCTGTTGCTGACAAACATACATTCTGTTTTTTTTCTTTCAGTTGATGCTTAGTCCTTTATTCTGGATTTATTTTACTACCCTGTCGAAGAAGTCCTGTAGTATTCCATTAGTATCAACCATCGAAATAGTGTCATCCTTGTGTGTCTGCTTCGAACGCAGTGTCATCATTCTTTGTATGATGCACTGTGTCATCATTCTTTGTATGCCATCAACACAGTGTCATCATTCTTTGTATGCTAAGAACACTCTCATCATTCTGTATATGTCATCATTCTGTGTATGTTGTCATTCCAATATCATCATTCTGTGACTGCTAGGAACACAGTGTCATCATTCTGTGAATGTTGTCATTCCAATATCATCATTCTGTGACTGCTATGAACACAGTGTCATCATTCTGTGAATGTTGTCATTCCAATGTCATCATTCTGTGACTGCTATGAACACAGTGTCATCATTCTGTGAATGTTGTCATTCCAATATCATCATTTCTGCTGAACACAGTGTCATCATTCTGTGTATATATTTGTCATTCTAATATCATCATTCTGTGACTGCTAGGAACACAGTGTCATCATTCTGTGAATGTTGTCATTCCAATATCATCATTCTGTGACTGCTATGAACACAGTGTCATCATTCTGTGAATGTTGTCATTCCAATATCATCATTCTGTGACTGCTAGGAACACAGTGTCATCATTCTGTGTATGTCATTTGTCATCATTTCTAATATCATCATTCTGAATGTTGACAATGTCATCATTCTGTGAGCTATGAACACAGTGTCATCATTCTGTGAATGTTGTCATTCCAATATCATCATTCTGTGACTGCTAGGAACACAGTGTCATCATTCTGTGAATGTTGTCATTCCAATATCAATATCATCATTCTGTGATGTTGTCATTCTAATATCATCATTCTGTGACTGCTAGGAACACAGTGTCATCATTCTGTGAATCATTTGTCATTCCAATATCATCATTCTGTGACTGCTATGAACACAGTGTCATCATTCTGTGAATGTTGTCATTCCAATATCATCATTCTGTGACTGCTATGAATACAGTGTCATCATTCTGTGAATGTTGTCATTCCAATGTCATCATTCTGTGACTGCTAGGAACACAGTGTCATCATTCTGTGTATGTTGTCAAGACAATATCATCATTCTGTGACTGCTATGAATACAGTGTCATCATTCTGTGTATGTTGTCATTCCAATGTCATCATTCTGTGACTGCTATGAACACAGTGTCATCATTCTGTGTATGTTGTCAAGACAGTGTCATCATTTTTTCTGTTATCAACACATTGTGAAAATTCTGTGTCTGCTATGAACACTGTGTGATCATTCTATGCATGCTGTCAAGGCTGTATCACCACTCTGAGTCTGTTATTAACACAGTGTCATCATTCGCTGCTTGCTATGAACATAGTGTCATTATTCTGTGTATTCCATCATTGTTAACAACACAGTGTCATCATTCTGCGTCTGCTAAGAACACAGTGCTATTCTTCTGTGACTACTGTCAACACAGTGTCATATTGTTAAGATTTCACCTACTGATAATATATCATGGTGGGATTTCCATCTCCATTACGATAGCTTCATTGATGAAGTTGAATAAATCCGACATGTAGACGAATCATTGTCTCACGCCATTTGTTTTGTTTTTTTAAGTTTTGTGAACCTGCTCAATTCATTTTTTCCAGTAGGCGGGCGGTTTGCTTCCAGTATAAGTTTGGATTATTCTAAAATCCTTTCCAAATAGATTTAGTTTTTCTACGAGATTAAATTGATCCTTGTTCCGTAACTCATCAAAATTGATTGATTGATTTTTTTTCTTTTACGGTTTAACAACCTATTGCTGGTTATTTAAAGCCAGAAATTATTTTTTAGATTGGGAGATAATTTTGGAGACAGCAATAATTTTCTGAAACACATTTTACTAATTAACCCATACCAGGGGGAGAAGATGTGGATTTATACCTTTCCAAAAAGTATTTGCATGTAAAACGAATGTAACCAAACTGAATTCGAACTCGGCTCTCCGGTTTCTCAATCCGAGACCATTCGTATATATACAAATTGACTGGTCCTAGTATTACCAAGAGGTCACTCATTTAGGCATTTATCGATTGAATGAAATGTTTTCTACGGTTTATCAACCCTTTGCAGGTTATTTAAAGACAGAAAATATTTTTAAAATGTAAGAATTTTTTTAGATAATAATGTTTTAGTGATGCAAATCTTACTAATTAACCCATAGCTGGGGGAGAAGAGGTGGATTCATGTCTTTTCAACTGGTATGAAGCCCGTAATTGAATATAACGAACCCAATGAAAATCGGAACTCGGCTCTTCGATCAATAATTCCATGGCTGCCTCGACTGCATGAATTTAAGCATGCTACTAAAATGGCAATTTGGTATCAGTGTTTTATTGTTGAACTATCTAGATCCATTTTTTCTGTCGTCGATTATTTTATCAAAAGCTTCATCTATGATCAGTTTACAGTGTGTATTATGTCTATCAGCCTTCAAATGTCAAGAAATCCTAGTAAAGAACACACTGGATCCAATGCCGGTTTCCCCTACAAAGGGGGTGATCAGGTTCGATCTCTGCTTGAGAACACATTTTCATTACAAAGATTTTTTGAATGCGTATGAAGGCTGTTGTAATACACACTGTTTAATAAATAAAAATGGGGCTTCTATTTCAAATAAGAAGTATCTGCTGTAATAACATTTGAAGATATGAAAATGTCAGATTAAAAATAAATCCATTAATCCTTCAGATAATAATATTTCAGTGATACGGGTCTTACTAATTAACCCATAACTGGGGGAGATGAGGTGGATTATGGAATGTGCATATAATTGAATATAACGAACACAATAGAAATTGGAACAGGGTTCCTCAATTAATAATTCCGTGCCATTATCTATTATACCACTCGTACATATCCAAGTTTACATCACTTGGTATTACCAAGCATTTAACCATCTAGATACTGACCAGGCTAGATGTTGCTTAACTTCAGTGATCGTACGGGAATCGACGTTTCTACGTGATGTGGCCGTAAGCCTGCCTCGACTGCATGAATTTAAGCATACTACTACAATTGCCACTGAGTATCCCTGTTTTATCGTTGAACTAGCTAGATGCAACCCCCACTTACATTTTAACAGTCACTTTTCTCGCACGTCTCACCTGTGGAACTCATTTCCGATTTCTTGCTTCCATACCACCAACAAATCTTCAAAAATTTAGATACAACGTTAATCGCCATCTTCTCTATTTCGGAACCCTGTTCTTTTACCTTACTTCTCCTCACTAAAGTCTTCTCAATCTCTTTAACTCCCAGTAACCCCTTGTGTCTTAGTGGCATTATCGCCATCTTCTGACATCCTGAAACCTGTTTCTTCTATTGTCCTTTCTCCTCACTAAAGTCTTATCATTCTCTTTCACTCCCAGTAACCCCTTGCATCTAAGTGGCATTATCGCCATCTTCTGTCTTCCTGAAACCTGTTTCTTCTATTGTCCTTTCTCCTCACTAAAGTCTTCTCATTCTCTTTCACTACCAGTAACCCCTTGCGTCTTAGTGGCATTATCGCCATCTTCTGTCTTCCTGAAACCTCTTCTTTTATTGTTCTTTCTCCTCATTAAAATAGTCTCATTCTCTTTCACTCCCAGTAAGCCCTTGCGTCTTAATGGCATTATCACCATCTTCTGTCTTCCTTAAACCTTTTCCTTTATTGTCCTTTTCCTCACGTCTCCCCACTAAAGTCTTCTCATTCTCTTTCACTACCAGTAACCCCTTGCGTCTTAGTGGCATTATCGCCATCTTCTGTCTTCCTGAATCCTGATTCTTTATTGTCTTTTTCCTCACTTCTCCTCACTAAAGTCTTCTTATTCTCTGGCACTCCATGTAAAAGTCTCCTGCATCCTAGTGGAATTAGCGCCTTGCTTGGGGTGAAATTATTAATAATATCCTAGACGTTTTGACAGAAATTAATAAGATGAGATTTTGTTTTTCGACGCAAAAGTAGAAGAAATGTTTTCTTCTTTTTCTTTTAAATTGACGACACATACACTTACAAAAAAGCATAATAAGGCCATTGATTAAATTATATTACAACTGTTAAACGTTGGTTCAGTAATGTGGATCTTTTAAGAGCTTTTATATTTTAAATCCTGGCGCTGTTCTGGGTTTCTAAATGCCAAAATGCGACATGCTGTTAGACATGTAACAAAAAAAAAAAAAAAAAAAAAGGAAAGAAAAGAAAAGGAAAAAAAACAACAACAAAAATGAAACTTTTCAAGTCATTCGTTACATTCAAATGGAAATAACGACGACTGTAATGGCGGAAATGGGAAATAATGATTTCGATGATGACGAGAAACATGGTCGCGAATAAAAAGTAGAAAAAAATAGAGACGTGCGAAAAAAAGAAAAAAAACGAAAAAAGAGATACGAAGACAGAAAGGACCACGGAAGATCGAGGGCGAACGCCATTTTGTTATATATATATATATATATATATATATATATATATATATATATATTTTTTGTTTTATTTTTTAGCGTCTGTTCGTATTGTATGTCACTAGGTGGCGCTGAGTAGACACGAAGCATTAAGCGTGCACTCTGAGATGCGTGCGAGGAATTTTTCCCGCGAAAACTGCTGAAGCGGGAAAATTTTGTCCCGTTAAACTAACGAAAGTAACGACATTGAAAAAGAAGGTAGGGAATAAAAAAGCAATGAGAAATGCAACAGAATACCAGCAGAGCTACTGCTGTTGCTACTACTACTACTACTACTACTAATAATAATAATAATAATAGCAGAAAGAAATATAAGAGCATATTAGTCCCTCGATTATTTCCTTTATATTTACGCATAGATATGACACTCTAAAGGAAAGGGAGATAACCCAGAGAGAACTGTTAGAGTTTTGAATATGACTGCGAATAAATTCAAATAATAATAATAATAATAATAATGATGATGATGATGATGATGATGATAATAAAGAAAGATATGAAGAATTATCATACTTTATCGATCCAAGAAATCGTAAATCCTCAATACAGTCAGTAACTCTAAAAACTAAACAGAATTTATCATCAAGTTCTGCGAATCGAAAAAACTAAAATTCATATAAGCTTGGTTCTAAAATTCTCAGTGTATTCTTTTTATCGTGTCTCCAGAGGACGTAGGTGATCTTGGGTCTCCAAAATTTCCTCTCCTTTGTAGCTCTTAATTTTCATGAACTTTTTCTTATCTCTCCTAAACCTTACCCCGCCATCCATTTACTCCTGCTCACTCAGTTGGTTATGCTTTCTTTTCCTCGTTCCCACTAATCTTCAGTCTGACCTGTGAGTATCAGATTTTCCAAGGACTCTTTCCTCTTTTTGCGCCTAGAAATTTAAATTTTCCCTTCCTGGTGTTAAGTATAAGTTTCCTCTTTGTTTTCATTTTCTTTAAAACTTCATCTTTGCTCACATCTTCAGCCCAAAGTATCCTCAGCATTCTTCTATAGAGCCAAATTTCTTTTGTTTCAAATCTCTTCTTCATCATCGAGGAAATCGTCCAACTTTCATCGCCATATAGACGGTCTCATATGATATAACTGTCCGGTACTCTTTTCTTTGTTTCTAACGATATTTTTCTGTTTCTTATTACTCTGCTTAGCTTTTAGAAGGCATCTTTGGCTATTTCAATGCGTCTTCGGTTTTCACTGTCACACTTTCTTTCCTCTGAACCCACTTCCATTTTTTTAAGCGTTTCACCCCAAGCAAGGCGTGAAGCCACTAGGACGCAAGGGGTTACAGAAGATTTGGAGCAAGATCAGATAGGAGTGATAGAGGAAAGGATGAGGAGAAGGGTAGTGGATAGATCAAGGCAACTGGAGATGTCGGTTGACATTACATTTGAATAGCTGGAGATTATAGCTCTTAGGGAAACTAGAATAGGGAAGGGAGTTCCACAGGCGAGAGGTGCGAGACATGAAGCTACTAGAGTAGAAGAGACGGCTACATTTAGGAGTTTCGACAGTGAAAGGGGTGAGAGTGGGATGCCAGCCTCATCGGGCGCTTGAACCCATGAATCTGGGAACCAGCGAATGCGGCTCCTCGGAGTAATTACCATGAAAGTATTTGTAAAACAGACAGAGAAAGGCGACGGCGCGTCTGTGAGAAAGTAACTGTAGACGAGATGCCAGAGCAGGGCCAATTATATTGCATATCCGCCTCTGGAGCCTATCAAGAACCCCGAGGCAAACAGAAGGGGCTCAAGACCATATATGGCAGCAATACTCCATGCAAGGGCGAATTGTTGATTTGTAGATCTGGAGGATCGATTCCGGGGAGAAAAATTTCCTGGCGCGGCACGGGGGGGGGCAACTTTCCATGCGGTGGACGAAGCAATTGACTCAATGTATTTGTTCCATCTCAGGTCAGCAGTCAACGTGAGACCGAGCAGCCGCAGAGAGGTGCTGTCGAGAAGTTGAGCGTCAGACATTCTAATGGAGTGCAGGGAAGGATATCTGTGGTGATTAATAGAGAGCAGTTTTGTTTTTGAAGCATTAACGTTGACCAGCCAATTCCTGCCCCAATTCACAACCGATTGGAGGTCCTTTTCGAGACGCACGGCCATATAGGACGTATGGTATTACATAACTGTTCAATAATTTTTCTTTGTTTCTAACGACTTTTTCTGTTTCTTAATACTCTGCTTAGCTTTCAGAAGGCATCTTTGGCGATATCAATGCGCCTTCGGGTTTCATTGTCACTATTTTGAAATCGTTATTTACACAAATTCAAGTCATCGTTAAACAGCCAAATTTCCTTAAAATACCGTACCTTTCTGCTATTTAAAACGTAAAGTAGAAACAATCACATCTTACAAACAACTAAATTCATTAAGATACAAAACTTGGCTCACACATGGAGTAATAGTAGGATTACATGTTTCTTTGATTTAATTGCCTTCAAACGCAATAACAGGACCGGAATCGTTGACGTACACGCATCACAAGATCTGTGTTTATATTGATTTTTATTCGAGTAATGGCGGCTTTCAGGAAATCCTTTTTTTAAAATCATTTCACGCCAAGCAAGTTAACGAAGCTACTAGGACGCAAAATGTTGCTGAGTATTAGAGAATATGAGAAAAAAATACTAGTAAGGAGAGAGGACAATAAAAGAATAACAATTAAGAACTCATACGATAACGATTGACATAGCATTTAAATTTTTAAGAAATTTTTTTTTAAATCATTTCACCCCCAAGCAACGTAATAAAGGTACGGGGCGCAAGAGATTACTGAGTGTTAGAGAATATGAGGAAAAAAAACTACTATTAAGGAGAGAGGACAATAAAAGAATAACAATTAAGATAATGAATTTAATTTTTTAAGAAATTAATGTTGATTAAACAGCCTTACTCTGGCAACTTTGATTACTTGTTCTCCATATGACCCCATATGCAATAGTCAAGGGGATTTAGGTCTACCATGTTTTGTTTGATGTGATAGTTCAGATTGGCCGACATCCAATCTTAGGTAAACACAACTTTGTGAGCAGGTACAATGTCCTGTCCGTCCTGGGTATGAAGATAAACTACATCCGTGTCCTGGGTAAGACGATAAACGACACCCGCGTCCTGGATAAAACGATAAACTACCTCCAACAGCAAGGCTTCTGATCAGGAGGTTTTGAGGACCGTGGAACCACCGCTTAATTACTGGCGTTCCCATGTCCACCCTGCCCCGGGGTGGTAGTACCTGTTAGGGTCCCAGCTATGGGCAAGTAGTTAACCCCACCCAACCCTTGCTGAAAACATTATGAAAGTGTACAAATAGGTTTTAATACCAGAAATACTTTGTAAAAAATATATATTACCAGCAATACATTTTTGAAAAAAAAAAGATATTACCAGCTATTCATTTTTAAAGAAAAAAATATTACCAAAAATAAAAAATTTGTCGCCATTAAATAACCCATTAAGGTTGATATGCCGTAAAACAAAACAAAACTAAAAAAAATGTACAAAATTGGCCAACACTCTTTTCTACTTTACAGAAATGATCCCATCCTGGGTATGACGTTAAACTACATCAACGTCTTGGGTAAGACGATAATCCGACAGCAAGGCCTCTGATCGGGAGGAACCACCTCTTAATTGCTGACCTGGGGGTGGTAGTACCTGTTAGGGTCCCAGATATGGACAAATAGTTAACGCCCAAACTGGCTTCAAAACACTAAGAAAGTGTAAAAATAGCTTTTAATAGCAGAAATACTTTTGGCAAAAAATTTATTACCAGCAATAAAATTGTGAAAGAAAAAATTATTACTAGCAATACATTTTCGAAAAAAAAAAATAATGGCAATAGATTTTTAGAAAAAAAAATATTACCAGCAAAAAAACTCTTGTCAGCATTAAATAACCTATTGAGGTTGATATACCGTAAAACAAAACAAACGAAACCAACCATAAATGATCTGTCTATGAGTATACCCCGAGCATTTGTGAGTATCTATACTGATGATAGAACGGTATATGGGTGCACGTCCCAAAGTCTAGATGACCAAAGCTTGGCAGCTGATCTCTCATCTGACCGAGCTTTAACAGCTCAATGTGAGAAAAAATATCATCAGCAATAGATTTTTGGAAAAAAATATTAGGAGCAATAAAACTCTTGTCAACATTAAATAACCCATTGAGGTTGATAAGCCGTAAACCAAACCAAACCAAACCAAAGAATGTCCTGCTGAAACACATACGGTCTTCCATCGTATACCAGGGTTTCACAATAATTTCCACTGACGACAGTATAGTCAGTCGTATTCAAACAACTTTGTATCTGTCTATATTTCTGAGATGAGGTATTATGTACACAAGGACACATAGCACAGTGGATAAAGGCATTAGTTAGATCCAGTGACAGAACCCAAAAGAGTGGGAGTTCAATACCTGGTTAAGGCAGTGGAGAACATGGAGAGGGAAATTAACAGGAGATAACTGATAACTGACATCCATTAAAAACATAGCACGTGGAACTAGAACAGCCTACCCCAGTGAGCGAAATAAAGGGTTCAGTTTGACATTCCAACCACCTGAAGAAGACCGGAGAGTACAACGACGGAAACGTTGTAATAAATATGGCGACAAAGATGAGGACAATAGTCCGAATAATGTAAATAATTAAGCAACTTAGTTGAAAGAAATGATTTGTTTTAATAACTGATCGCATCAAATTTAATAAGTAAAGTAATAAGGAAGCTATATACCTCCCCATAACCTTGTGCCACAATTCATTTAACCTCACAAAGTAGGTTATGCTTTGTTTTCCTCTGTCCCACTTATCTTCGATCTGTTACCAAAGTTACCTGACACATGCCTGATAGGCTTTATCATCTCACAGTTGCGTCTCTGTATTCGGGTGAAATGCGACTCAGTTGTGGCTCCGTCAGAGGGCAGAGGCGCAACTGAGGAAAATAATACTGCAAGGAGCCCGGCCCTGGGAACAGCTGCCCGGAGGTTCCATCTCTCATTGCACTTGAGAGAGGGATCGATGCTCACCATCGGGGCAATCGGTTGTGGGTTCTCGGGGAAATTTTATCCTTGACCCGAGTGTGTCTCAGTCGGGAGACAAAGTAAGTATGATATATATATATATATATATATATATATATATATATATATATATATATATATATATATATATATATTTAAGACATGCTCTGTTTATAATAAACATTTACCGGCCTGAATGTCCGAGAAATTTTCATAGAAAATATTCGTCCTCTGACAGGAATCAAAACTCTCTCTTATACGGAACCGTCATATAGCCTGACGTGCCTTAACCGATTGGGCCACAGAGGAACGTTCGGTTAGAAAGGTCGATTTTACTGTTTTTAAACACAATTCTCCATGATTTTCTCTCATTCATTCATATTTGCTCAATGCGTATCCAAATGTAAACAAATGGCGTCATACATTATGAAATGCACAAAATCCGACAATTATTTTATTGAAGAAATTTTTTATGTTTATACTTTCTTCTTATAGATACAAATATTTAAGTAAATTTCTCGGACATTCAGGCCGGTAAAATTTATTAATACTGTTTATTATAAACAGACCATTTACTTTGTCCATTTCATAATGTATGACATCATATATATATATATATATATATATATATATATATATATATATATCCACTTGGCACATGCCCAGTAGGGTTTATTGTCTATCAGTTGCGTCTCTGTCTTCGGGCAGAGTGTGACTCTGTCGTAGAACAGAGGCGCAACTGCAAACGGCCCGGCCATAGAAAACAGCTGCCTGAGCGTGACCTATTAATAGCTGAACTCTCACATTGCATTAGACAGATGGATCGGTGCTCACCACCGAGGCCAGCACAACGTACAAGGGGTTGCACTCAATACGATTTTTGATTCCAAGAAATAAAATACATTTTTTTTTACTAATTTGACAGTTCTGATTCCAAAAATGATCATATTTTTTCCTGGTTAGTTAGCATTTTCGCTGTACTGAAATTGCTCAGTTTTGGGGAAAAAAAAAAGATCAATTTACTGTTTTGGCTGATCGCAAAATTTAGTTAATAAAGGCCGTAGAAATCCATGAATTATCAAATAGGCCGAGCAAATTATGTCGGCCAACTGAAAAAACTATTTTTTATAAGAAATTAGTGTTTTTGAGTCAAAAGTTTTAGAATAGATGTACCGAAGTTTTCCATTTTATCGGCAACGTTCAAATAAACAGATAAACTTTATCAATAATACACTTTAGGAAACCTGATAATTAAGGTGACATCAAAAAAAAAAAAAATGAAACCCTAAAATCTGTTTGATATTCATAAATTTATCCGATCACTTTTATCCCTTCACTACGGAAGGAAACCAAACATTGAGGTTATTTTGTTTTTACATTTGGAAAGAAACTCCAACTAAAGACATCCCAATTGAATGCACCTATTCCATTGTACATGATACTTCTGGAGTATCAAAAGGGACTTAAATAATATTGAACATGGCAGACAATCAAGAAAGAAAAGAAAAATTACCATAGTTCTTATGTTCACGAAAGTTTTATTTCTGCTGTTAATTTATTAAATGATTTGATGAAAATACTTGTTGGTCTTGGTATATTTAATCGTGTTATTTTGAAAGACTTACGGTCTGATTGTTATTAAAAAACATAGTATTTCTCAATAAGCAGACCAATATTTGTTGGTTAAATACGAACTGAGAGGTTTCTATTAATTTATTTGGAGAAATATTGTCATCGGTCAATATCATATATACAGAAAACAAATTAAAAACGCTTTTTCCCCCAAAATGGGGCATTTCTGTATAACAAAAACGGTAGCTAACCAAGAAAAAGTAAGGCCATTTTAAGAGTCAGTGCCACCCCCTTAAAGTAGTTAAAAAAATGTTTGTTGTCTCAACATCATTTCATTTTTTTTGCTGACCAGTGTATTCTAGTTAATACTCACAATTGGTGGAAGCTTTTCCCAATGTTTACTAATTAGGAAACGGCTAATCTTGCAATTACCATTAAAATTAAAACTTCCGCATTGCTCCAATGTTCTGTCTATGTTATTATTCAATGGCAAAACCAAATGATCGTTTCAAGACTCTTTTAGGACATTGTCATGAATTACTTGTCATATACCGTATTTTACTGATTATAAGACGCCTTCTTTCCGATATAATATGTCCAAAAACCATCCTGTGTTCTATAAATCCGATTGTTGGTGAAGGTGGTTATAAGTTTGGTGTATCGGGTGAGCATTATCTCTCCACTTACATCCGATTCTGTGCCATGTATCTAATTTAAAATTAGTACCCCATCTTGGCTTGTGATAATTTCTTCAAGATTAGTGAGGATTTCTCAGGCTACAATTAGGTAACGTTTTAGTACAGTCTAACTTCTCTTCTAATCATTACATTCTAAATAGTTACTATACATTTGCTATTTCTTTTCGGAATGTGATGAAATTGTCTTGATTAATCAAGTTTTCATGCTGAAAACTCTTTACTCCGACATCTAATGTAAAATATATGTGTGACGTCGTCCCCCGGTCGCAGCGCCAACTGTGACATTCTATCCTGATCTACCACGGCGCCAGTTGTGACGTCCCCAAACAGCACCAATTGTGACGTCCTCGCCGCGGCACCAGCTGTTCGCTCCTCGCTGCTCCGTCCGGGTGTCGCTGCTCCAAACGTGACGTTCGCCTGTCGCGTCAGTCGTGTTGTCTCGTCCTGTGACGACCAACTGGCTTGGTATCTTTCGCGGCACCCAAATGTGACGTTCTAAACTTTTGGTGATTCGGGTGGGAATCTGGTTAGATTTGATATCAGCCTCGTCGTTCCCAACTCGCTTCCAACGCCTGGTTACCAAGGTAACTGCATTGATCTCTAGTCTGCCTACCCACGTTGTGAATTGATCTTAGACAGACGAGATCAAACAGTGGTTGGGGCCGTAATGCAAATTGAGTTCAACGGGGGTGACACCACACAAATATGCATAAAAGAAAATAAAATGAAAACTCAAAAAGTTCAAAGTATCAAAGAAAAAAGTAACAAACTTTATGTCTAGTTGTTCGATACATAGGACTGCATCTATCTCCCGACCCGTTCTGTGGATTGTGACATGTCCTTTCCGCTAGGCAAGTTTTAACGCTTCAAGTTGTTTGATCTCTATGAAATTGGTGTTTCGGTGTGTCTTTGGACGAAAGTCGAAAAAACTTATTTCGGTGGTCTGGTTCTAAGTCGCTCTTCAAAATAATTGTTTTTGGGTTGAAGAGGAGTCCGGAATTTTGCGTGAATCTTGGTCAGCTATCTCGAGGCGGCTTCAACTCTGGAAACTGGAGCCCGAACTCTGGATACTCATCTCTGCCGCCAGAGCCCGAACTCTGGATACTCATCTCTGCCGCCAGAGCCCGAATTCTGGATACTCATCTCTGCCGCCAGAGCCTGAACTGATTTCTGCCTGTTGGGGCTTTGCTTTTATTGATGCCGACCAAAACCGGGGTGGTTCTGTTGGCGTCGGGGGGTTTCTCGATAATTCTAAATACATATCCACCTCTTTTATTTCTGGTTAGGGATTTTCCACTCTTTTCCATTTTTGGTAACCCCTCCTCACACCCACTTTCTCACCATATCTCTCTGGGGTGAACTACCTCCCCACTTTTCGTAGCAGCTTCTCATACTTATACTCTGGATGGGGCGTTGACAGCCTTCTTCGTGCGTCACGTGATTACTCTCGGCCAGGAGGTCTTGGTCGGGTATCTTTCCTCCTCCTTTGTGCGTCACGTGATCACCACTTGACCAATGATGTCTTAGTCGGGCGTGAACGATCCTCGGGGTTTGTTTTGGAAAAAAAATACCTTGCTTAACTAAAAAAAAAAAATTATTATCTTATATTATATATATATATATATATATATATATATATATATATATATATATATATGTACATTTCATTGAATACTACAGACAAGGTGGTTTGGTTTAGTTTTTATACAATTTCACATGCGATCTAAAAACTGTTTTTCTTTTTAGATGATAAATTATGTAAAAACTGTCCGAATGTTCTTTGAATCTGAACGATTTCGGCTATACATGTAGCCGTTTTCAAGGATGAAATATTTTAACTGTTAAAATAAGAAATAGTTTGTTGCATCTATGTATTTATATAATGTTTTCATTTGTCAAAACACGGTCAAGATATTGTGTCCATGTTCATAGATGATATAATTAAGTGCTGTTTTTTTTGCTTTTATTAATAAGGCTTCCATTATTTTTAGGCTTTTTTTACATGTAGATGATGCTATTATATTTGTGTTGTCAACTTGTAAGTTACGAATAGTGTCCAGTATCTTTTTTTTTATTTTGCAGTTAAAACATTTCATCCTTGTGCATGAAAGAAGGATTGCTGCCTAAACACACACACACACACACACACACACACACACACACACACACACACACACACACATATATATATATATATATATATATATATATATATATATATATATATATATATAATGTAAACCTATTTAAAGTCGGTGGGTGAAAAAACCTGGTTGGCACAATTTTCAAAGAAATTAGCATCCGATGAAAAATGGAAAGCACCAGAAAATCTCCGACCAGGGCGAAAGAAATCGTCCATTACCTTAAATCTCTGGTACAAAGAAGAAGAAAAAAAACAGCGAGTAATAAGTTAAAATGAAGAGGGCTCAATTCGCAAAGTAGAGCAAAAGTAAAATAAATAAATCTTAATGGTCCAAGTACTTCCTACCTAGGTTTCCCCACATGGGAATCATCAGGCTGAACTGACTAATGAGGAATTAACGAGGAACAAATTTATTGATAAAATTACGGGTAAACCTAAAATTAGCATAAGCTTAAAAAAGATATAAAACACGTGACTAACAATAAATACCTTTATTCTAAAAAACCAGGATTTCCTATGCATTAATTTTATAGCTATAGCATAACATACAACCTTACAAACAAGCAGGAAGTGCAAATTTGCTGAAGCTTTATTTTTTAATTTGTTAATAATGTAATTGGATAGTAATTACGTCCTTTTAACGCATATAACTATATCGTAACATACAAAGAAACAAAAAACAACTTCTAGAATGTTCCCTAAATTTCTAGAAGTTCCAGAAAGTCATATTAGTTTGAGCGTGACGCGCTGGAATTTTCCGCCATGTGTATAAATAGTGGTGTCAGGCTACTGACTGAGTGATTATTGATTGATAATTGAGTGTAACTATCCAGTCGAATTAGTGTGAATTACTGTGCGTCGAGGATTTGGGTTTTGATTTTATTTTTAATCATTTCAGCCCAAGTATGGCGGGAATGCCACTATGTCATATAGGATGAAAATAAATAACTATCGACACCGAGGTTCGAGCATGACACTTTGGACTTATGAATATATGTTTTCTGCAAGGTGTATAAATAGGGATGTCAGGCTACTTACTGCAGTGATTATCGTCTGACTGTTGTGTGGAACTAAAACTCGTCAGTCATGTATCGAAAGATACATGATCGCCTAAGCGTATATCATGCATAGCACATAACTGATTGATCATAGCGAATAGCAAATATTTATTCTGCAATATTTACAGCTATCTAGCTGCAAACGTTGACCAAACATACCACTCATTCCTTCACCAAAACAACGCATTCTTACATTCACCATAATACCTCATAGTCTCGATGAAAATCGTAACTAGCCCCCATGTGTATAATTCATATCTGTTGGTGGGGGATGGGAGAATGAAATAATAACAGCTAATAGATCATACGAATAATTATCATGAAAGTATTTATAGAAAAGACACAGAGAGACAACCTTAGGGCGGTGTGAAAGTGATCGAGGCCGAACCCACAGTTCAGGACCATGCAATCTGAAAGAACGAAGAATTGGTCCCTAAATAATTAAGTGATCGATTTTTAAAACATTAATAATTTAAAATAAAGTTTTAAGGAAAAAAATTAAAAACATTATAATCTGAATTAAAATTATAATGCAAAAACTGAAAAAATGATTTATTTAAAGTAAAATTTTAACGTAAAAAATTGAAAAATTATTAAACTAAAATAAATGTATAATAGGAAAATTTAAAAAAAAAATTATGCCCTAAAATAAAATTTTAAAGTTAAAAGTTGAAAATTTTATAATCTAAAATGAAATTATAATGAGAAAAATTGATTATCGAAAATAAAATTTTAAGTTTAAGAAGATTTACAAAAATTGGAAAATAATAATATAAAATAAAATTTTAACCTACGTAAATTTTAAGGTTTAAAATTGAAAAATTTATAATGTAAAATAAAATTATAATGCGAAAAATTGATTATCGAAAATAAAATTTTATGGTTACGAGGATTTCAAAAAATGGAAAATAATATAAAATAAAATTTTATCGTACGTAAATTTCAAATTTAAAAATTGAAAAATTTATAATGTAAAATAAAATTATAATGAGAAAAATTAATTATCGAAAATAAAATTTTAAGGTTAGGGAGATTTCAAAAATTGGAAAATAATAATATAAAATACAATTTTAACGCAAGGAAATTTTAAAGGCCAACCCTGAAAAATTTTAAGCCAAAACCTAACGAATTTTTAACGTACAAATCTGAAAAATCAAAAATCTAAAACATCTATCGGATTGGAATAAGGCTGGCTGGAACTCTGAAAGTAGAAGACAGATTTTGCCAATTCTCTCCCAAACATGTGATCGTGACAGTGAGAAGGTCCATGGGTCAAGCGATTTGTCCAGGCGATTTTGGAAAATAGCCGACATTTCGACCTGGAATACGTGAATAGAAGTCAATTTCTGGCGACGTGGAAGGGATGGGAATGAACAGTTTCAGAATGGTTAGAGATTCATTGTTCCGGGGGCCAGACTCTATTGTCAAAAACATACTTACTTCGACTTGTCATATACTTACTTTCAACTTATGTCATCATCAGGCTAGTTAGAGACAAATACAGAGTTTGGTAGATCTAGAAAGTGTGACGTAGACAAAGAAGATCAGCATTGTGTGTCTGTGTGTTCGAGGATACGAAATTTTAAGTAACAATTCTTTTTATTTACAGATGGTTGTTTTTGTTGTACGAGTATTAGTTCGACGATTATAAGTCTGTTTTTATTATTTGCTTTGGTTAATATTTTAATATTGTCTGTGATTAACTGTCTAATGTTACTATGGTACTTATGCTGATTATTAATGAGTTGCCTGATGGCGCTCTGTTCCGATAGGTGGCAAGTGCAAATCCGTGATGATGAAAGTCGTTATTTTGGACCATAATTATTGCGAAATAAACATTGGAAATTTTCTTACAGAATTTCCTCCATTGTCTGAGAAAGATTACTCGTAATCTTCAAAATATAATCGACAGAAATGTCTGTGTTTTAAAATACCTCGCCTTAGTATATATATATATATATATATATATATATATATATCATGGTATTCATTTCTGTAGTTCACTGCTACTAGCAAGTACAATTTTTTTTCTCCTGATGATGGCCATGTTGCCGAAACTAGTCAAGGAATCTAACTGAAATGATAAAAACGAAAAGAATGTTAATATACAACCCAGTCTGTCTGAAAACTTTAATTTTTTATTGTTCAAAACAAATATATATATATATATATATATATATATATATATATATATATATATATATTATTTAAAATATGTTTTCATCGCGACACAGAAATTACTATGTTTCGGAACTAAAAATCAAAGTAAATTTTTGTTCCATTATCAAGCGATAATTGAATAACCTCGGAAAAAAAATGAAATCTTTTTTTAGCAAAGTAGTATTATATTTGAGAACTTCAAAATTATAAATGGGTGTTGTCTATTTTGACGAATCAGGGGACAGATCTAATCTAAGATGGAAAAGTGAAAAATGTAGGTTAAGGGTTTGTATTTATATATATATATAGTTAATGGTACATTAAATATGGCGTTGTTAAAATTAAAATTAAAAAATTATTAAGTACACATTTTTTAATTGTAATTAAATAATAGTTAATTATGAAAGTTTTTCTTATTGATTATCTTTTAAAGTGAATATAATGCAATGCCTACAAATGACAGTTATTTCTTTTCGTTTATTTAATAAATATTTATTTTTAAGAAACTTAATAATATATAAAATTAAACGCAATCAACAAGCCAGATGATTGCGTTTATCATGAAACTGTCACCGCTTCAATGTTTACTTTTATATTTACGTACGCTCTATCTCTGATATTGAGCACTTTATCCCATAAATATAGTATATATTAAAAATATATTTCTTCATATATATATATACATATATATATACACACACTAGCAGCATGCCCGGCGTTGCCCGTGCTTGATTGAAAAATCGCACGACTGATACAGCAATCCCTATCACTTGACTTAAAATATTTTGGCCCTTCCTTGCCTTTAAAGGAGTGCCCTTTGCCGTGCTGATGTTGCTACATGCCTTACTTCTTGCCTATCTCACACTGCGAATTTTTTCTAAGCTCTATACTAAACATTAAATCTGTTACGAAAAAAGAACTAAAAAAAATGAACACAAAACGATCAGCTTTAAAAAAAGGACTCGTAACTGGAAAAACCGAATGAAAAAAGAATGTTAACAACAAATACTTTTTCACACCCAACCCAGTTCTGCGGAGTCAGAATCAACGTTGAATTTAAGTAAGCGAATGAGCCAATTGGAGTAAAGAGCCATGCAGATTTAATTTTTTCCCACTTGTGACGAATGCAGCTATCAATTTTTTTACATGCTAGCATTCTAGTTAACATTCGTGTCAGTCAGCTGTTGGCTCTCACGCTGGCCAATAGAATCTTCCTGCCTATTCGTGGCATCCAGCTATTGGCTCTCATTCTGGCCAGTACAAAATGGCCGCAAACTGCATGAAAAGTGCCGTAGAAGCATGAAAAAATCGATTATTTCCACTATCGATGGGAGTTTGGAAATGCAACGTCGATCTGGGTGTTCCCTAACTTGGAGCATGTGCATGTAAATTTTGGTGCACATCCGTCGAAAAATTGCGGCCGTGCATTCGTTACACACACATACACATGCTGCCTTTTTATATATATATATATATATATATATATATATATATATATATATATATATAGATAGATAGATAGTGGAGCCTCGACATACGAGTGACCTAACTTACGATTGTTCCAAAATATGAGCAGAAAAATTACAATTTTTTGCTTCAATTTACGATTTTACCCCGCGGTACGAACTGAACTCGCTACCTTTGATTTTGAAAATCGCGCATCGCCCAGCCATTTACCAAGTTAACAGAAGACAAGCAAGCTTTCTCAGCATCTCGCGCCAAGAATGAGGCCCACGCGGCTAGTTTCATTGTTTATCTCGTCGAGTACGGCCGTGGCGCATTGTGTTTAGCTCATGTTTTGATTTGGGCAGTTATTTTGCCAAATTTCTTTGTTTAACTCAGCCATGACCCCTAAATCCAAAGGGCAGCTATGAAAACCCGTGTGCTCTGAAGAATGGATTGATTGAAGAAGGGATTTATTTCACCTGGAATGAAACGCAAAGCCATTGCAAAATATGAACGTGGAGTACGTGTTGCGAAATCAACTGGAGCGTAGTACTTCGACATCATGCATTATTCTTAAACAGAAGAATACACAGAAAACTATAACTCCAGCCAAGGGCGTTACGGTTCCTTCGAAGCTTCAAACTCCGCTTCACGAAGAGATGGTAAAGCTGCTATTGGTGTTGGTGCACGAAAAAAAACTCTCAGGGAACACCATGTCACAGGCAATTATCTGTGAGAAGGCATAAGTGATTTACAGTGACTTGCTGAAGCAGACACCAGACATTTCAACAAGCTTGAACTCACAAGATTCATTTAAAGCCAGTCGTGGATAGTTTCGTAATTTAGGAACAGGCTTGCATTCACTCCGTTGTAAGACATGGTTAAGCAACAAGTTCTGATAAAAAGACAGTGGAAAAATACGTAAAAACTTTCACTGTATTGATTGAGGCATAATAATACGACCCTCAACGAGTCTTCAACTGCGACGAGACAGGGTTATTTTGGGAAAAAAATGTCAAAGAGCACTTATATAAAAGCAGAGGAAAAGTATATGCCAAGCCACAAACTCCTGAAAGATAGGTTAACCCTGCCATTGGGCGCAAATGTGAGCGGTTTAACATTCTCGTTTACCATTCTGATAATCTCCGATCCTTTAAGAAGCATATAGTTTTAAAAGAAAACCTACAGGTTATGTGGAAAGCAAACTAAAAGGCGTTGGTGACGAGGCAATTCTTCGTCGATTGGATAAATAGGGCCGTTGATTCTGCCATTAAAAAGTTTCTTAAAGTGCATAACTTACCCCTGCAAAACCCTTCTCGTCCTTGACAATGCTCCTGATTACATATCGAATCTCGAGGATGACATCCCCAAAGAGTGTTCTCTTTTATTTATGTTCTTTTCCTTCTACCCGACACCACCCCTTTTCTCCAGCCCATAGACTAGTGACAGAGAACGCGAACCATACCCTTCGTGATTTCTGGAAGGAGAATTACAACATCGTTACCTGCGTCAAATTCATTTATATGGCTTGGCAGAAGGTTCCGAAAGAGAACCTTGAACTCTACTTGGAGGAAGCTACGTCCTGAAACCCAGTCTCTATCAGCTTATCGGTGTTGCTAGACGTCCGGTTGTCATAAGCTAGGATCGAAACCAGACTGAATTTGCGTCAATCGGAGATTTTACCCCTAAGCCGTTGGCGCACGGCAGAGAAGAAGGTGAATTTAAGCGTATTTATTTTAAGATAAACACAAATTGAATGACAGAACTCGATTCGATTTACCGAAGAGTCATGCTTTATTAGCCTTAATAGTCACTGTTTACAAACCCACACTTTCTCTCCAGAGAGCTCAACCGAAATAAATTTTTCAGGAGCATATATATTGTCATTCACAGAGAGACTGTTTCGTTGTATCACGGCTGATCATTGTGGCGAGACGTCCGGTTGTCTTTAGCTTGGCGCACGGCAGGTAAGAAGGTGTACTTAAGCGTATTTGTAGATAAACAAACAGTGATTGAGAGTACTCGATTCGAACAGGAGGCGTAAGTGATGGAGGAGATTGTTAGCCTTCGAAAGTCTGTGGGCCTTGAGGTGGATGAAGGGGATGTGAATGCACTCGTTGGGGTGCCGTGTACAAACTAGGCAAAGGACCTACAGGAGATGTGTAGTGGGTTGGTATATGGGTTTTCGCCCAGTATCAGATGACGGTAATGTCCTTGGACCACAATAAATAACATAAAAAACTAGGAAAACTAAGGGTCAATTTTTATAGACGTCCGTGGGTGTACTAAACTCAGAAGGAAAGAGAATGGTCGAACTTAAGTCAATATGACGTTGAGAAAGGGTGACTGAATCTTCTTTTCTTAGGACTGATCTCCTTTCCGGAAGTGGCGTCGCAAAATTTGCCCGTTTCCGGAACCCCTTCTTTTTGGTTTACATTTGTATTATGGGAAAATTAAAGTATTCTTTTTATTATTATCATTATTATTTATTTTATTTAATATTTAATTTTCATTGTCCCACAGATTTAACACACAGAAGTTTTGGAGGAAATTGTGGGAAGTGCGAATGTGGCAGAGGAGGAAGAGGTGTCTGTCTATATTTCTGAGATGAGGTATTATGTACACTGTTTAAATTATTCGGACTATTGTCCTCATCTTTGTCGTCATATTTATTACAACGTTTCGGCCTTTCAGTATCTGTCTATATTTCTGATATGAGGTATTATCTACACTATTTACATTATTCGGACTATTGTCCTCATCTTTGTCGCCATGTTTATCTCAAGGGCACAGTGGATAAAGGTGTTAGTTAGATCCAGTGACAGGACCCAAATAGTGTGAGTTCAATACCTGGAGAACTTTCAGAAGGGAATTAACAGGAGATAAATGAAAATTTCTCGGACATTCAGTCCGGTAAATGTTATTTAATACTGTTTATTATAAACAGAGTATTTACTTAAATACTTGTATCTATAAAAAGAACGTTAAACATAAAAATGACTTTAATAAATAAATTGTCGGACTTTGTCCATTTCTTAATATATGACGTCATTTGTTTACATTTGATACACCATGAGCAGTTATGAATGTACGAGATTCATGGAAACCATTGATTCTTTGCAAGTGTTTGGATTCTTCTTGAAACATTGCTCCAGGTGTGCCTTCAAAAAGAAATCAATGTACTGCATAGTCCCATTACTTCCGTACCCATAATCACATTCCAAAATCAAACTTCTTAATCGATGAGGAAGTTTTCCGTCAGTAGTTACCAATCCTTTGCTCAATCTGTCTGGCCTGTCCAGAGCAGAACTGGACAAAATTTAAGTTGACTGGTCTACTGAAACAGAAAAAAAATATTTGAGGGATAATATGTGTATATTATCATTTTGTAGACTTTCATTAGGCTTTGACACTTGTCAGAATAGAAATACACCCTTGTGCAAATTAATTGAAACAAAACAAATAATTCCGCTCCTATTTACTTTTTTTCGTATTTATTCAATGAAACAAAACCAAGTTCACCTGTTAGCATTTCGTATGTCTATTCCATTGTCTCGACTGTCGATTAGTTGTCCTACGACAATTGACTGCGATGGACGTTACTCCAAGGAGGCGTACGAAAATTATAACGCTACACGAACGCACTGGCATGTCTTACCAGCGAGTAATTCAAAGACCTATAGACTGACGCGGAAATTCTCCTGAATTATATCCAATCTAGAATCTAGGGTCCATCTGCAAGGAATCTGTGGTCATTCCAAGGAACTTCTCTCTCTCTCTCTCTCTCTATATATATATATATATATATATATATGTGTGTGTGTGTGTTTGTGTGTGTTTGTGTGTGTCATAAAGAAACAATTTATACAAAGAATTGATTAGCAATGTTAATGTGATTAATGACAAAATCACTTGGCTAATAAGAGTCAATGAGACATTAACTTACTATCAATTCCTTGAATAATACGATACTTATTTTTGAGTTGTTGTTAGATGGAAGATGAGATGGAATTACTTTCGACAATTTCAAATTGTCATCTTCGCGGCGCAATTTTCCCTTATATAGGCAAAGACTAAGACGAAATATGCGTAGACGAAATGATGTTTTTTTTTTAAAATTATGCTATTTATTGACAGTTGAATATATGTCTTATCCAAAACATATATTTAACTGTCAATAAATAGCATAATTTAAAGAAAAAACATATTTTGGTCTATGCATATTTCGTCTTAGTGTTTGCCTATGTATGGAAAAATTGCGAAGCTGAACCATCTAACACATATATAAATATATATAAATATATGTGAGCGTGTATTTAAGATATTTTTTGTTATTTTAACAGATACAATTTATTTAAGTAAATGTTCTGGTTTTCATATAAATCATATGAGTTATATTTACGGGCCTAACTGTTCGAGAAATTTCGTAGAAAATATACGTTCTCCAAGAATCGAACCTGTGTCCTATACGAAACCGTCAACTGATCTGACGTGCTATACCATTCAGCTACAGAGAAGCGTCTGGTTAGCAAAGTCCAAATTACTGTTTATAAACAACAAATCTTCGATGATCTTTCCCGAACGAGAATATCTACTCACAAAACGTAGCTTAACGTAAACATTGAAAACATGGATTAAGTAAGAAAATTATTTAATATATTCTTCGTTTATAGTTATTTTAATAGATACAATTTATTTAAGTAAATGCTCTGTTTTTTTTTAAATAAACAGTATTAATTATAATTTCTGGCCTGAATATATGTGTATATATGCAGGTTGTCCAAGAGATCACATAGGCACTGAAAAATCTAATAATTTCAACTGCTTTTTTTATAATTAAAAAATAGTTTTATACAGAAATTCACCCATTGGAAATAAATTTCCATTCTATCATAAAAAAAAAATGTACAATATAAATATCCTTCAGTCTTGAGAGGCGCACTCTTTTAATACCATTCTCCGTTACATATATATATATATATATATATATATATATATATATATATATATATATATATATATATATATATATATATATGAAGATTTATATCTTTTATAAGTTTATATGTTCGGTCTGATGAGACTTACTGGTCGAAATAAATCATGATTTATTGCTGTATTTTCGTAATGTGTTAAGACTTTCTTGATATATATATATATATATATATATATATATATATATATATATATATATATATATATATATATATATATATATATATATATATATATATATATATATATATATATATATATATATATATATATATATATATAATTTAATGAAATCAACAACTTTAAGGGTCCATAGTTATAATTTATTTCCCATGGAGTTTCTTTTCTCCTGGATCATCAGACCTCACTTCCAAGGATGAAAAAATGAATTTAAATTTACATATAATATTTACACTTTTACCCGGTAGTATTAAATTGATGTAAGGTGATATAGAGAGTGGAGAGAGATAGCGTGACACACATAGTCGAAATTCGAGAGGGAAGGCAGAGATAGGAATGAATTTAAATTTATTTTGATTATTTTATGTATATATATATATATATATATCTGTGTGTGTGTGTGTGTGTGTGTGTGTGTGTGTGGATAGCTACATAGCTAGATATGAATAGACTGAGAAAGATAGATATGAACAAACAGATCTAAAATAAATTATAGATATGAATAGACTGAGATAGACAGATACATAGATAGTAATGAAAAGACTGAGATATATAGAGAGATATGAATAGACTGAGATATATATTTTGTAAAAATAAAAATATCTATAAGAACACCGGATTATATATCTTACTGTTCTTTTTTTTTTTATTTATATATATATATATATATATATATATATATATATATATATATATATATATGTGTGTGTGTGTGTGTGTGTGTGTGTGTGTGTGTGAAAATATATAGAAAATAGGAAAGAACTCGTTAGGTAAATAATCTAAAAATTCTTTAGTATTTTTGTTATTATTTTTTTTTAAAATAGTGCTCGATACAAAAGTAGAGCTTAAATATAATTATTTATTTGAAAATATAATTATTTATTTAAAATATGAGACCTCTTATGTAGCGTGTTGGAATCATATTTTAAATAAATAAATATATATATATATATATATATATATATATATATATATAGATAGATAGATAGATAGATAGAAGGATCTTTTCAACTTATCTTCCAAGGGACTTCGATAGAAAATCGAATGTTATTGGTCTGTCGTTGACTGTACTTTAATTATGATGCCTAAATACATCTGAGCCGGCACATTTTCTGTCATCAATCGTGTATAAACCTTAACCCCAGGCTCATCAGTCGACGAATGGCGAAATAAAGAATAAGAAACAGATTTGAAGAAATTCGAGTCTGGTTAGAATCAAAAAATCGAAAAATTCTTCCAAAGAAAAAAGGTATAAAAACTCCGAGAAAAATACGACCTCCCCTGTTCTCTCAAAATAATAGAATACGCAAAACAATGGTTCTTGGAAAAAGAGAAAAAAAGAGAGAGAGAGAAAAAAACGGTTAACAAAACAAAAGAACCGCTTGATAGATAAAGAAGAATGTTTATCCTTCAATAATTTCGTAAAGAATCAGCCGGTCGTTGATATGTATATTGATGTACGACTTATAACGATTAGATTAAAAAGAATGGGAAGCAAAAGTGCATAGGGGTAGCGAAAAAAAAAACAAAAAACAAAACAAAAAAAGCGCACCCACCACCTTCTAAAAAAAAGTGATGTTGTAGCAGGGGTAGGGGTGCGTGATTGAAATGAGGGAGTATCGTTTTCAAGGCAGATCATTTACGATTAAAAAGTAAGGAGGGGGAGTAAGGAGAGTAGGGAGACAAAGAGAAAAGACTATTTGGAGCGAAGGAAAAGGTATGTGTGTGTGTGTGTGAGAGAGAGAGAGAGAGAGAGAGAGAGGGAGAGGGATAAAGAGAGTGAGAGTGACAAAAAAGCCAAAAGCTGATCGGGGTAAGAAAATCAGAGAATGTAAACAGGTAGACAAATACATGTAAAAGATGGAGAGTTCTGCGAGGTTCTGTTGACGTAAGTAATTGATTTGAAAAAACGATCACATATATACATACATACGTACACACACACATATATATATATAGAGATATAGATATATAGATATAGACAGATATAGATAGATATAGATTTATGTGTGTGTGTGTGTAAACAAAATTGTGTAGATTTGCTAGAAAAATTACACAAACAACGAAATATACACACACACACACACATGCATATATTTGAGTTTATACACATACACGCACACAGATACATATTCTTTTCTTAATATACATGCACGTTTTCTCTCTCTCTCTCTCTCTATCTATATATATATATATATATATGTATATATATATATATATATATATATATATATATATGCATATATATATATGTATATATATATATATAATATATATATATATATATATATATATATATATATATATATATATATATATATATATATATATATATATATATATATATGTAGTAGTAATACAAAATTATCTCATATGAAGTATAGACCTATTTCAATCAACAAAACTTCTGTCAGTCTTATTCAACCCCGGTATATAGAGTTCGTGTTGAATTAGAAAAGTAACTGCAACAACTCGAAAAATTAAGACAGAATTTATCCATTTCATTGTTGCAGTAAGAACGACTAAAATATAAATTTATCACTAAAAGCGAAGGAAGGATAAATATACTGGCAAAAGAGCCAATATATATATATATATATATATATATATATATATATATATATATATAAAGAAAAGCTTAACACATCAATCTAAAGGTTCTTTCCTATTATGTCAATATATATAGACACACATATATATATATATATATATATATATATATATATATATATATATATATATATATATATATATATATATAGCAAATATATGGATATAGATCCAACAGTATGAAGAAAAATATATACGGAAAAAATAAAATAGAATTCTTTTCATTTTTCATTCAAAATACTCAAATTTTAGGAATACGTTTTCACAGCGTCGCCCACGTGACGACAACGTGACCATGTTTTAAACGGAGCGCTGATCTTATAAAACTTTCAGTTATTTGTTTGGATAAGTCTTGTTCTTATGTACATCGTCTTTGTCATGTTGTATTGATAATGTTATAATTTATGAATATGTCCTGAAGATGGTTTATTAGACCGAAACGTCAGACGTTGACATATTAACATTAAAACACCATAATTGCATATAAGGATTTTTGTTTGTTTTTTCCGTATATATTTTTTCATATATATATATATATATATATATATATATATATATATATATATATGTGTGTGTGTGTGTGTGTAATACTTGTCGAAAAACACAACTATACTTCGACATGAAAACAATAGACAAAAACTAAAAATACTTGAAGCATTATACATCAAACAGTTAAAACCCAACCTAAACAAAATCAATTATGGCATCTCTACAAATATTCTTAAATGTCTATAATTGGTAACAGAAGCCATTGGTTTATACCAACATTTTCTTCTTCATTCTATAATTCACTCTCATGTGGTCATGTGTGACGTCATGAGATGCGGTGCGATTTTCGCTTCTAGCGTCTTATATGCGCGTGTTTATCGTTGCTTAGTGATTAACTATGTAAACAATGACAGACTATCATCACTGTCGTGTCCGTATATTGTTTAATATGTTTGTGATTTACATCTTTGATAATGGCTTAAGTAAGCCGAAAGCTTAGATTATATTAAAAAAATATGGATCAATATTGTGAATTTCTTTCTTCGTTTAATGATAATGTTATTAAACTTATCAGATGTTACGAACAAATTTTGCATGAAATAGACAACACTTGTCTATATTATTTAATGAAACGTGTATATATATATATATATATATATATATATATATATATATATATATATATATATATATATATACATATATATATATATGTATATTTACGCATAACAATGTAGAAAGAAAGAGTAAGAAAGAAAACTGGAAAGAGTGAACGATAGGAGCAGTTAGTGAAAGAGGTTCTGGACCTGACCAAAAAGTGGAAGCTAAAATAAAACCTTGCGTTATTTGGTCAGATTCTGGAAAATTCATCAGGTGATTTAAGAATCCATTTGTAAAATAAAGATATTAGAAGTAAAGGAAGAAAGGAGCGGAAAGAAACATTGGGAATATGGCAACTGAATGAAGAAAGAGAGAGAGAGAGAAAGAAAAATCCGTTAATAGAGCAAAGTAAGAAAGATACAAATAAAGTGAGAAAGAATGAAAGAAAGAAGGAAACACAGGAAGAAACAAAGAAACAAAGAAAGAAAAAGAAGAAAGCATCTAGGAATAAAGCAATCGAAGAAAGAAAGAAATAAAGATCCAGGGAAGAAAAGAAAAAAAAGTAGGAAAAAGAAAAAGGAAAGAAACAGGGTATAAAGGAACCGAGGAAAGAAAGAAAGAAAGAAAGAAAGAAAGAAAGAAAGAAAGAAAGAAAGAATGAATGAATTTTAAAAAATAGAAAAAAGAGATTTGAAAGAATTAAAGAAAAAACCAGGAAGAAAAGACTTGGAATAAAGCAACTGTAAAAATAAATAAATAGATAAATAAATAAATAAATAAATAAAGAAAGAAAGAAAGAAAGAAAGAAAGATGAGGAATTAAGTAAGCAAAGAAAGAAAGAAATGGCAACGAAATGAGGAAAGAAAGAACCAGAAAGAAAAGTCTTGAAATAAAGCAACCGTAGAAAGAAAGAAAGAAAGAAAGAAAGAAAGAAAAAAGAAAGAAAAAAAAAGAAAGAAAGTATAATCGTGAAATAAAGCAACCGTAGAAAGAAAGAAAGAAAGAAAGAAAAAATAATCTGGAAATAAGGCAAACCAAAGAAAGAAAGAAAGAAAGAAAGAAAGAAAGAAAGAAAGAAAGAAAGAAAAAAAATAAAAATAATAAAAATAAGAAAGAAAGAAAGAAAGAAAGAAAGAAAGAAAGAAAGAATAATCGGGAAATAAGGCAAACCCAAGAAAGAAAGAAAGAAAAAAAGAAAGAAAGAATGAATGAATGAATGAATGAATTTTAAAAAATAGAAAAAGAGATTTGAAAGAATTAAAGAAAAAAACCAGGAAGATAAGACTTGGAATAAAGCAACTGTAGAAAGAAAGAAAGAAAGAAAGAAAGAAAGAAAGAAAGAAAGAAAGAAAAAAGAAAGAAAAAAAAAGAAAGAAAGTATAATCGTGAAATAAAGCAACCGTAGAAAGAAAGAAAGAAAGAAAGAAAGAAAGAAAAAATAATCTGGAAATAAGGCAAACCCAAGAAAGAAAGAAAGAAAGAAAGAAAGAAAGAAAGAAAAGAAAGAAAAAATAATCTGGAAATATGGCAAACCCAAGAAAGAAAGAAAGAAAGAAAGAAAGAAAGAAAGAAAGAATAATCGGGAAATTAGGCAAACCCAAGAAAGAAAGAAAGAAAAAAAGAAAGAAAGAATGAATGAATGAATGAATGAATTTTAAAAAATAGAAAAAGAGATTTGAAAGAATTAAAGAAAAAAACCAGGAAGATAAGACTTGGAATAAAGCAACTGTAGAAAGAAAGAAAGAAAGAAAGAAAGAAAGAAAGAAAGAAAGAAAGAAAAAAAAGAAAGAAAATAATCGTGAAATAAAGCAAAGTAGAAAGCAAAGAAAGAAAGAAAAAAATCTGGAAATAACAAAACCAAGAAAGAAAGAAAGAAAGAAAGAAAGAAAGAAAGAAAAAATAAAAAATATGGCAAAACCCAAGAAAGAAAGAAAGAAAAAAGAAAGAAAGAAAGAAAGAATAATCGGGAAATAAGGCAAACCCAAGAAAGAAAGAAAAAAAAAAAGAAAAGAAAGAATGAATGAATGAATGAATGAATTTAAAAAAAAGAAAGCAAGAAAGAATTAAAAAAAACCAGGAAGATAAGACTTGGAATAAAGCCAAAGAAAGAAAGAAAGAAAGAAAGAAAGAAAGAAAGAAAGAAAGAATAATCGGGAAATAAGGCAAACCCAAGAAAGAAAGAAAGAAAGAAAGAAAGAAAGAATGAATGAATGAAAAGAAAAAAAGAAAAAAGAAAAAGAATTAAAGAAAAAAACCAGGAAGAAAGACTTGAATAAAGCAAATAAAAGAAAGAAAGAAAGAAAGAAAGAAAAAAAATGAAGGAAGCAAAAGAAAGAAAGAAATGACAACGAAATGAGGAAAGAAAAGAAAGAAAGAAAAGAAATAAAAGCAACCGTAGAAAGAAAAGAAAGAAAGAAAGAAAAGAAAGAAAGAAAGAAAGAAAGAAAGAATAATCGGGAAATAAGGCAAACCCAAGAAAGAAAGAAAGAAAGAAAGAAAGAAAAAAAAGAAAGAAAGAAAAAAGAAAGAAAGAAAGAATAATCGGGAAATAAAGCAACCCAAGAAAGAAAGAAAGAACTAGGAAGAAAAATCGCGAAATAAAGCAATTGAAAAAAAGAAAAAATCAAACTAATAAAGAAATAGAAAAAGAATGAAAGAAAGAATTAGGAAGAAAAATTTAGGATTAAAGCAATCAAAGAAAAAAGGAAAAAAAAAAGAATGAAAATGAAAGATAAAAGGAAAGAAATAGAAGACGAAAGAAAGAAAGACAGAAAAATGGAGGACGATAAATAAAAGGACAAATGAGTAATCCGAATTAAAATCGATGAACCCAAACAATAAAAGACTAAAGAAACAAGTAAATAAATTAATTAAAATAATAATTGCAGAATTAGGTAAAAATTAAACGTAAATTCCGTTTCGTTGTCTTCCTTGTGAGACGAGAAGTACATTAACCCTTTGTTGCACGGAACGCCAACTCTTGGGAGATTGAGACGATTAAGTATTTCAAGGTTTTTACCTCTTGCTTCTCTTCCTTCAGTTTCCACCAGCCTTAAGAATAATAGATTGAGATAAAAAGATAAGAAAGGCTTTCGAGATAATAGAAATTTTTAAAGTGTCAATTTTTAATTGACAATATAATAACACACATACTACTACGTATAACAGCAAAATGGTCCAAATCACGTTAGAACATAAGTGCCCGTCCCACAAAATGTTTAATATCTATAAAACCACTAAACTAATTTTTTTACAGGTTTTCAGATAAGACGATTAGCGATTTTGACACCATTTGTCACCATTTCTCGTAAGAATCACTGAAAAACGTTTTGAATTATTCAGTTAGAAAGAGAACGGGTAAAAATCGTTTTGTTTCAGTCCCGCTGTCTTCTCAACTCAGCAATAGTGAGAGGGAAATAATTCAAACTTGCAGCAATGGTACAAACATTCATTCTCTGGTTTCCATCTTCAAATTAAACCATCAAAAGAACGGTGAATAAGTTTGAAAAGAGGGAACAATAGAAAGGAAAACTAAATCAGGAGTTTCACAACAGGAAGATAGACTATCATTTCAAATTAGAACTAAGGGGATTAATTAGAAAAGATCCAACTCAATCCATATAACATTTGGCACGTCAGAGAGAAGTTTCAGAGATGACAGTCCAAAGAGCAGTGAAAAAAGAGGTCTCATGTTTCAAAACAAGAGCCGAAAACTTCAATATAATTATTTGAATTAAATTGATTTAAAGTGAGCTCTGTTCCATCTTCAAGCGAATTTTTTTTTCTTTCTTTCCGAGGCAAACAGAAGGGACTCCAGACCATACATGGCAGCAATACTCCATGCAAGGGCGAATTGTTGATTTGTAGATCTGGAGGATCGATTCCGGGAAGAAAAATCTCCTGGCGCGGCACAGGGAGCCAACTTTCCTTCTCCAAGAGATGTTAAATATAGCTTTCAGCATCCAAATTATAGGTTCCATCATGCTTAGACGCTAAGGTTTTAGTTAAAAGAGTGGCTCGAAAATGTCTCCGTTTGGGGTTGTCTGGCAGATCAGATGTCCAGATTACATCCATTTTATTCAAGACGTCCCGGGCTTCAGCTCAGCGAATTTTTTCATCCATTTCAATAACAAATATCAGCAAGATAATGATGAGACCTAACTGCCAATCTAGTACTACGCTTGAATTTCTGAAGTTGTAGTAACGAAGACGAACACTTATGAAAACAATTTTCATGAAATATTTAGAGAAAACGTAAAGGAAAACCAAGTTACGTGGGTAGGAAATAAATTGAACCTGTTTTTATTTTTTTATATAACCACATATTGTTGGTTGGTTCTTTTCGTTTAGCGGCATATCAACACATCTATGGGTTATTTTGCCGTTACAGTTAATATAAATATTTTGTACCCATTTTAATCTGTTGGAAATAATAATGGTTTCAATGATACGAGTCTTACTAATTAATCCATAGCTGGGGGAGAAGAGGTGGATTCCTACCTTTCCCAAGGGTATTTGCGCTGAAAGGAATATAACAAAACCACCTAGAATAGGAACTGAGCTCTTCTACTAAAAAATTTGAGCCATTATACATTACACCACCCGCACATCCAAATTTGCAGCACCTGGTATTTCCAAGCGGTCACTCATCAAGGTAGTGATCTGGCTCAACTTTACTTAACTTCGGGGATATTACGAGAATCGGTGTATCAAATAACAGCGTGTATTATAAATACTTCTCGTGCTTTCAAATAAGTCTCTAACATCTAGAAATAATAATATATATTCAAACCTAATAACTATCAAAGCTAACATCTAACAATTCTAATATCTAGCAATTCTGATATCTAGCTATTCTAATATTTAGCAATCCTAACATCAAGCAATTCTAATGTCTAGCAATGCTAACATCTAGCAATGCTAATATCGAGCAATGCTAACATCGAGCAATTCTAGCATCTAACAATCCCAACATCTATCAATCCTAACATCTAGCAAACCTAACATCTAGCAATTTTAATATCTCGCAACACTAATATTCCTGCAAGTCTAACATCTAGCAATTCTAATATTTAGCAATATCAACATCCAGCAAACCTAACGTCTATCAATTCTAATATCTATCAATGCTAACATTTAGAAATTCTAATATTTACAATTCTAGTATCTAGCAATTCCAACATACAGAAATTCTAATATCTAGCAATTCCAATATTTAGCAAACCTATCATCAAACAAGTATAATATCTAGCAAACCTAACATCTAGCAATGCTAAAACCGAGCAAATCTAGCATCTAGCAATCCTAACATCTAACAATCCTAACATCTAGCAATTTTAATATCTTGCAACACTAATATCCCTGCAAGCCTAACATCTAGCAATTCTAACATTTAGCAATCCTAACATCCAACAAACCTAACGTCTGGCAATTCAAATATCTTGCAATTCTAATATCTAGCAATGCTAACATCTAGAAATTCTAATATTTAACAATTCTAGCATCTAGCAATCCCTACATACAGAAATTCTAATATCTAGAAATTCTAATATCTAGCAATTCTGACATCTAGCAATTCTAATATTTATCAATCCTAGCTTGTAGCTATTCTAATACCTAGCAATTCTAATATCTAGCAATCCTAATATCTAGCAACCCTAACATCTAGCAATTCTAACATCTAGGAATTCTAACTTAACATTTTTACTGTAGAATAATGAGCCCTAGCGCCAAATCTAGTTCTACACTTAAATTCGTGAAGTCAACCACTTGAAAAATGCTAAGTTATATCATTAATCTTACGACATCTTGCTAACCTTAACCCTTACTCTAACCCTGCGTCATTACCATTGACCTATGTGAGTCATTTAATAAAGACAAACTATTGTTATAATGGCTATGAGAATGATATCAAAAAGAGTAAACAAATATTTCCGACAGACGTAAAATATATTAATTGCAGAAAATCATATTCATAGGTAATTCTTACATTTTGAGTCGTTTTATATCTAGGCTGTGACCACAATTACATTATTGTTTTAACTCTGTGTCTATTGAATCTCATCTGTTTCCATCCGATAGAAAAACAAATTCCTTTTTTCTTTAAGTCCCTGATTGAGACATGGGGTCAACTCGTACAACATAAAGCAAAGTTTAAACTGAAACCGTAAGTTCTATTTTGTTAGTTTCTTCTTTTGCACTTCCTGCCTATGGAAATATCTTCCGGCTTCTCGATTTCCTGCAACATCAGTCATCATATTGTCCCCTTGAACAATGTTCTTTGATTGCCCGCTCTCCTTACGAGCGTTTTCTCAGATCCCTTCAATCTTAATAACGCTTTGTATTATAGAGGCATTATGGCGTCGCTTGGGAGGAAATGATTTAAAAAAAAAATGGCGGCGTTTGAACACGTGATTTCGTTTAACACGTGACTGCCATTTATGGCATCTGTTCATTTTTGGAAAGGCGGCATTACGACATGTCTTTGCATCTTCCTACAAATATTCCTTCAGTTCATCAATAACCGCTTCTAGCAGTGGGCGGCAACTCACGGCACGCGTGCCACATGCGGCACGCCATACAATTTTCAATGGCACACAGCTGCAAATGACATTATGATGTCTGATAAAATAACTACTATAACGCAAAGAAGATATTTAGCTGTTTCAGTTTTAATATATACTAAAGCAGGGGTCGGCAGATTACGACACGCGTGCCACACCTGGCACGCCGAGCAATTTCCAAAAGCACACAGCTGCAAATGACATCCCGAAGTCTGAGCCAATAACTCGTATAAAGCAAAGAAGATATTTAGCTGTTTCAGTTTTAATATATACTAAAGCAGGGGTTGGCAAATTACGACACGCGTGCCACACATTGCACGCCGAGCAATTTCAAAAAGCACACAGCTGCAAATGACATCCCGAAGTCTGAGCCAATAACTCATATAAAGCAAAGAAGATATTTAGCTATTTCAGTTTTAATATATACTAAAGTATATATACTATATATTACTATATAAAATATAGAACAGGTATATTGACCTTGACTTGTATAAAAATACGTATGCTATTGGCAAACTGAATGATTTTAAAACCCTAAATCGGTACATATAGCAAAAGGCTGCCAAAACCCAGGTTTATAGAATCAGGCAGTCTTTGTCTATAGATACAAGCATAAGCCCGAACTGTATTTGACCAAAAACTACAGTCAAACGTTGGATTGAAGTTTGAATATTTTCACATTAAAAGCGAAAATGAAAGAAAATAAGATGTATTTTTTGGTCATTTGATTCACTTTTATTTTCGGTCAGGAAACTCTGTGTACAAACAGCAAAAAATTTATGTGCCGTTTATAGAGATGGTGCCATAGCTAAGTTCTTAAGCAGATCAATTTGTTCACGAGTGAAAATTCAGTTCTGGTGGAGTGATAACGTTCTGTCAGGAATGCAGTTGTTGATGAAAAACAAAGCGAAACGAAATATAATCGCACGACACGGGACGTCACAGATATACTCCACATATCTCATAAGAGTATTGTAAGGCATCTAGAAACAAAAAATTTGGGTCCTTCCTGGTTTAACGGAGAAAATATTTAAAGGGATGTTATTCTCTACACGAACGCAGCAAAATATGGCCCATTGTTTTGTAAAAAAATATTACAACGTGAAGCGAAAATCGTAGTGGGTAAATTGGAAAGGAGCCATGGTTAACAACTAAAAAAGCTGTTGGGATTGTATCTAGTCGGACTGAAAGAGCAATGTGCATTCCGAACGTCTACAAAATCAGACATTGATTTCAAACAAGCACTGTCCCATATTGTATTGATTAAAGACGCTCCTTTAAAAGCTGGAAGGGTAGTTTTCATCACATTTTTTTTTTTAAATGACATATTCCACTCAATCTTGCAGGGATTAGTGCGATTCCTACAAAATCCAAAATGCCTGGAAAGTTATTCACTCAGAAAGATGCCAATTTCTGGGAGAATAGAACCATGAAGTTGCCCTGAAGAGGGCGAAATGTAGTGGAACAGAATGACATAGGTGGTCGAATAAATCCATACAGAAATAGTGTCTTTTAATATTATTTTAAATAACTTTTGTTCTGAAACAATTGCATCAGAAAAAAAAAAGCAGTGAAAGACTAATACACGCAGAGTAAAGTAGGTTAAACATGTACGAAAATTGCAAAGGAAGATGTCTTCGGATTAGATATAAAGAAAGAAAATAGATTAATTAATAGAAAAAGAAGAAAAAATCAACTGAAAAGAACAATGAAGAAAGTAAAAGCCGAAGGATTAAACATAAATTAAATAAAAGAAAGAAAAAATGGAAATAAAAAAAGGAATAAAAATCATGACTTAACGGAAAGAATAAAATAAACAAAGGGAAAAGAGGAAAGAAGGGAAGAATGATTGAAAAAGAAAATTCATTTAAAAGGGACAGCAAAAATCTATCGACAAATAGAGAAAGAATAATTAACAAATTTAAAAGTGTCAAGTAAGAAAGAAAAGGCCTTTTAAAAGAAAAGACAAAAAGAAAAAAGAAAAGAAAAAAAACTTTGAAAAGAAAGAAAAGGACTTTTAAAAGAAAAAAGAAAAGAAAAAGACTTTTAAAAGAAGAAAAAAGAAAAAAAAAAAAAGAAAAAAGAATTGACTTTTTTAATGGATGAAAATGAAAAAAGAATGGAAAAAGAGTAACATTGGATGAACAACGGCAAAAAAGAAAGAAAAAAAGAAAGAAAAGAAAGAAAGAAAGAAAAGAAAGAAAGAAAAGAAAATAAATAAAAGAAAAGGAGACGTAGAAAAGAAAATAGGTAAATTGTTAGAAAAAGACAGAAATGAAAAAAAGAATAGGAAATAAAGAATAAAGATAGGTAGAAGTATAAAGTAATGTGATAGGAGAGAGGTTGAATGAAAAGTAAAGAAAGAAAGAAACCAACAAACAAAAAAGAAAGAAAGAAAATACCTAAATTAATAGAAAAAAGAGAGAAAACAAATAAATTCAACTGAAACGAACCAGGAAGAAAATAAAACATAAATAAAATAAAAGAAAGAAAAAAAGGAAGTAAGAAAAAGGAATTAACGGAAAGAATAAGATGAAGAAAGTGAAGAAAGGAAAGAAAGGAAGAAAGAATTAAAAAAGAAAATTCATTTAAAAGCATTTCCCCTCAAGCAAGGCAGGAGTGCCAAGCAAAGGAAGAGGGGACTGGGACCGGGATCAAGGTATTAGAAGATGTCGATTGACATTACATTTGTATATATGAAGATTATAGCTATCAGGAAGCAAGTAAGAGGAAGGGGGTTCCACTTTCGGGAAGTGCGCGAGAAGAAGAACGAGATACCAACCTTGTATCACGCTTAAATTCATTCAGATGCGGTACCAGTGAAAGTAGCGTGTCAAAGCACTTGCCATGAAAATATTTGTTAAAAAAAAACAGAAGGAAGCCATATCACACCGGTGAGAAAGTGACTGTAGACGAGATGCCAGATCAGGACCTATCACATTGCATATCCGTCTTTAGACCTCGAGATGAGCAGCGGGGCAACAGATCATTTATGGCAATTGTATTCAATGCAAGGACGAATGGTTGATTTAATCTATCTGCAAACACCTGTCTTTACACATACAAGTCGGGCTTATACCTCAGTCAATAGGTGAACAGCAGCCGCATTTATGCCTGAGCCTATAGGCAAACACTGGTCGGGCTTATGCTGGTTCGTACGTAACCATTTGCTTTTAGATTTAGGCTTGAGTCCACATGTAATCACTGTCCGTGCTTATGCTTGATTCTATAGGCAACAATAGAGGCAACATTTATGCCATGACGCGGATGTAGTTTATCGTCTTACCCTGGACGCCGATGTAGTTTATCGTCTTACCTGAGCCTATAGCAAAACACTGGTTTTGCTTATACCTGAGGCTATATAAAAATAATGTTCGGTCATATAGGCAATCACTGGTAGATCTATAAGCCTGAGCATATAGATAAATACTGTTCGGAGTTATGCCTGAGCCCATAGGCAAACACTTATCTTGTTTTGGCCTAGGTCAATAGGCAATGGGCGGACTTATGCTTCAGTCCATATTAAACCACTTGTCGGATTATTGCTGGAGTACACAGCTAAACAGTGGCCAAGATTAGGTTTAAGCATTTGATAAAAATTGGTCGGGTTTATTCTTGTGCCTATAGACGAAGACCGCGCGTGGTTATTGAGTTACTGAAGGAATATATGTAGGAAGCTGCAAATTAGGCCACTTGTCAAAGAATTAAGGGTCAGAAATGTCTTTGAAGGACGCACTTGATTGTTTTGTTTTATGACATATCAAAACCTCAGTGGGTCATTTAATGCCAACAAAATTTTTGAAACAGATTCATAGCGATAGTTTGGTAAAAAAAAAGTATTTCTGGCATTAAAACCTTTTTTACACAAGTATGAGTGTTAACTATTTGCCCATAGCTGGGACCTTAACAGGTGCTACCACCCCGAGTCAGGATGGACCTGGGAACACCAGCAATTAAGAGGTGGTTCCACGTTCCTCAAAACCTCCTGATCAGAGGTCTTGCTGTTGGACGTAGTTTATCGTCTTATCCTGAACGCAGATGTAGTTTATCGTCTTACCCTGGACGCGGATGTAGTTTATCGTCTTACCCAGGACGCGGATGTAGTTTATCGTCTTACCCAGGACAGGAATGACGCACTGGGGTAGAATTTCTTTCGTCGATGAATTCTATATACGCCATTTTTGTCCATTGGGGAAAATAACATATAATACCGGAAGCAATAATTCATTTCCGGTTTAATCTGAATCTTGTAAAGAGAAAGTATGGCAGAATGAGTCAGGTTATTCCTGCAATGGTACTAATAACCGATTATATAAGAAAGGCTTTGTTTCTCCACCAGAATGGATTTCGCTCCATGTGGTCTTTCCAGGTTTTGCCACAATCGAATCATGACTGGAATTGTTCTTTTACGAAGGGAATATAAAATTTAGCTGAAAGATAGAGAAAGATCACAGAAAACCACGGGAATTTTTCGCGACAGGATAACGATGCCATATATTATTTGAAGGGGGGTGAACAATGGAATACCTTGCGCAGACTGAGATGTATATTCTGTTTTATTTCAGTATGAAATTATCTATCTATCTATCTATCTATCTATCTATCTATCTATCTATCTATCTATCTATCTATCTATCTCTTTGTTTGCCTGGTTGTCTGTTAGTCTGCCTACATATGTATTTGGGGTTATTTTCCATTTTGTCATTCATTTGCCTATTATATATATATATATATATATATATATATATATATATATATATATATACATATATACATAGATACATATATACACCTGTATATATATTTATCTATGCATATATTGATGCATATGTGTGTATATATATACCTGCACATACATATGCATAGATATATAATATACTATATATATATATATATATATATATATATATATATATATATATATATATATATATATTATATGAATATATATATATATATATATATATATATATATATATATATATATGCATACCTATATGTATATATCACACACACATATATAAATTCACTATGTTTCTTTTATATATGTCTATATATATATATATATATATATATATATATATATATATATATATATATATATATATATATATATGTATGTATGTATATATGTTCATATATATATATATATATATATATATATATATATTAGATAGATGCGTCGTCAACGATTGACATAATGAAATCGCACTCACATCAACGTCGAAATAACGATGGAAGCACAGCAACAACCGAAAGCAGAAACAATAAGAAAATAATAATAAAAAAAAACACAGGCCTAAAAAAAGCAATTAAAAAATACCTTAGCAAACAACAAGTAAAGAACTTGAGAAAAACGCGTGCCAAAAAATCCCGCGCAACGGCAAAGTATGCGAATGCAATTAGAATGGAGAGCCTCGTTTTGAAAAAAAAAATGGCGATATGCTAATCGGAACGTCAAAGCACTTGGACGACATTCAGTTTTGGTAGCCAAGTGGAATAACAAGGATTTAGTAAAGCAGAAATAATGTATTAGTGTAAAAGATAACCGACTCCTGCAAGAGAAGAAGAAAATAAAGGATAAACGATAAAGATAAGTAGAAAGATAAAGGGGTACGAGAGGAGAATGGTAGACTGAGTGGAATGTGAAGAAAGAAAGGTTGAAAGAAAGAAAGGTTGAAAGAAAGAAAGAAACAAACAAACAAACAAAAGTTGAAAGAAAGAAAGAAAGAAACGAAGACAAAAAGAAAGAATTAAAGAAGAGACTAAAGAAAGATAAAAGAAAACAGAGAGAGGAAGGAAGGAAGGAAGGAAGGAAGGAAGGAAGGGAGAATGAAGAGACAGAAGCAAGGAAGGAAGGGAAGGATGACAGAACGAAAGAAACGAAGAAAGAAAGAAAGAAAATAGGGAGGAATAAAGAGCGAGAGAAACGAAGAAAGAAATAAAGAAACAATGACAAAAAGAAAGTAAGAACGAGAGAAAGAAAGGAAGGAAGAAAGACAAATGAATAAGTAGAGAAAATAATGAACAAAGAAAGGAACTACAAAGTACGAAACAAAGGGTTGGAAAGAATAAATAAAAGGAAGAAAGGGAGAAAGACAGAAGAAAGAAAGCAAGAAAGAGAGCAAGGAAGGATGAAAGCAAAAAAAAAAAAAAAGATAGAAGGGAAGGAAACAGGGAAAAATAAACAAGGAAAAAAAAGGAAGAACGAAAAAATGATAGAGGAAAGGAATGAATGAATGATGAAAGAAAGGAAGGAGGTAGACAAGAAAAATAAAGAAAGAGAAAGTGAGTAAGGAAGAAATGAAGAAAGAACGAAAGCAAATAAGAAAGACAGAAATAAATAAATAAATAAATAAATAACGAAGGGAAGGAAGGAAGAAAAAGAAGAAAGAAATAAAGGAATGAATGAAGGACGAAAGAAAGACAGGAATAAGGACGAAAGAAAGAAAGAAAGAAAGAAAGGAAGGAAGGAAGAAAAAGAAAGAGAGAAATAAAGAAAGAAAAGAAATATAGAAAAGGTGGTAGAAAGGGTGGTAAAATAGATAAATTAATAGTAAAAAGAAAAAACGAAAAAGTTAAAACGGATGAAAGAAGAGAACAAAAAATGAATGAATAAATAAATTAAAGTAATACGTAAAAATGAGGAAGGAAGGAAAGAAAGAAAGAAAGAAAGAAAGAAAGAAATAATAAAAAGGAATGATTGAATAATAACCAAAGATTATGAAAACAAATAAAAATTTACAAATATAGACAAATAAGGATTATGAGAAATAAAAAAAGAAAGAAAAACGAAACAAGCGAAGAAAGAGAGAAATGAAAAAAAAGAGAAAAGGGATAAAGACAGGTAGAAAAATAACGACGTAAGATAGGATAAGGATAAACTGATGGGAATGGGAAGAAAGAAAGAAAGAAAGAAAGAAAAAAGAACAAAAGAAAGAAAGAACAAAAGAAAGAATGAAAGAAAGAAAGAAAGACCTAACGAAAGCAAAAACGAAAAGAAAGAAAGAAAGGAAGAAAAGAAGAAAAAGAAATGAAAAAGAGAAAATGTAGATGATAAAAACATGCGATAGGATGAAGGTCGAAAAATAGGAATGTGAAGAAAGAAAGAAAAAAAGAAAGAAAAAAAGAAAGAACGAAAGGGAGAAAGAAAGAAAGAAATAATAAAAGAATGAAAGAAAGAACGAAAAGAAAGAACGAAAAGAGCAAGGAAAGAATGAAAAGAAAACAGTCAGAAATTAAAACAGAAAATGTAGATGATAAAAACATGCGATAGGATGAAGCTGGAAGTATAGGAATGTGAAGAAAGAAACAACGAAAGCAAACAAGAAAGAAACAACGAAAGGAAGAAAGAAAGAAACAATGAAGGAAAAAACGAAAAGAATAAGGAAAGAATGAAAAGAAAAAAGACAGAAATAAAAAAGAGAAAATGTAGATGAAACCATACGATAGGATGAAGGTCGAACAATAGGAATTTGAAGAAAGTAAGAATGAAAGGAATAAAGAAAAAAAAAAAAAAGAAAGAAAGAAAAGAATAAAGACAGAATGAAAAGGATAAAGACAAAAATGAAAAAAGAGAAAAGGTAGATGATAATGATATGACAGAATGACAGTCGAATGATGGGAATGTAAAGAAAGAAAGAAAGAAAGAAAGAAAGAAAGAAAGAACGAAAGGAAGAAAGAAAGAAAGAAAGAAAGAAGAACGAATGAAGAAAAGGAAGAAATAAATAAATAAATCAATAAATAGGTAAATTAATGCAGAAATAGAAAATGAAAAAAAGAAATGAATAAAAGAACAAAAAAGTAAATTAAATAAAATAAAAAAAGGGAAGAAGTAAAACACAAGATGAATTAATCAAAACTAAAAAGTGGAGGAAAAAAATAATTCGCAAATTTAAATGGGAAAGTAAGTAAAAGAAAAGACTTTTAAAAGGAAAAAGAAAAAAGAAAATCATAAAAGACAAGAAAAGAAAAAAAAATATTTTTAAAAGAAGAAAAAGAAAAGAAAAATAAAGAAAAAAGAAATAGACTTTTAGAAGAAAAAATAAAAAAAAGTAAAAAGTGAAAAAAGAAAAAAGATTTTTAAAAGAGAGAAAAAGAATATTATGAAAAAGGAATGGAAAGAGAAACTCATATGGATAAACAACGGCAATGTGAAAGAAAGAAAGAAAGAAAGAAAGAAAGAAAGAAAGAAAGAAAGGAATGAAAAAAGAAAGAAAGGAATGAAAAAAGGAGGAAAAAAGAAACACAGAAAAGAAAATAGGTAAATTGATAGAAAAAGACAAAAATGAGAAAGAGAAAAGGAAATAAGGATAAAGATAGGTAGAAATATAAAATAATGAAATGAATGACGTTGAATGAAATGTAAAGGAAAAAAAAACAAAGAAAATAGATAAATTAATAGAAAAAAGAGAGAAAAGAAATAAATTGAACTGAAACGAAAGGAAGAAAGTAAAACATGAATTAAATAAAAGATATAAAGAAAAATACAAGTAAGAAAAAAGAATAAGAAATATGAATTAACAGAAAGAATAAGATGAAGAAATTGAAAAGAGGAAACAAAGGAAGAAAGAAGGAAAAAGAAAATTCAGTTAAAAGAAGAACAAGTGTATATGATCAAAAATGAATGAAAAATCACAAATGAACACTAAGAGGAACAATTGAAAAGAAAGAAAGAAAGAAAGAAAGAAAGAAGAGAACACAGAGAGAAACCCGTAGAAAGAAAGGTATAAAGGACGGAAATGGAAAAGAAAAATGAAGGAATGAAAACGACACAATTAATAAAAATAAATAGACATACATTAAAAAAAAAAGAATAAGAAGTATGAAGAAAGAAAGACTGTAAGAAATTAAAAAGAAATAACGGAAGGAAGAAAGAGTGGAAGAAAGAAACAAAGAAAGGATCTAAAGAAGGGGAAAGAAAGAAAGAAAGAAAGAAAGAAAGAAAGAAAGAAAGAAAGAAAGAAAAGGAGAGAAAAGTAAAGAAAGTCGAATGAGAAAAACGAAAGAACGGAAAAAAGAAGGAAGAAAGAAAGAATGGAAAGAAGGAAAGAAGGGAGAAAGAAAGAAAGAAAGAAAGAAAGAAAGAAAGAAAGAAAGAAAGAAAGAATGGAAAAGTAAAGAAAGTCGAATGAGAAAAACAAAAGAACGGAAAAAAGAAGGAAGAAAGAAAGAATGGAAAGAAGGAAGGACGGAAATGTAAAGGCGAAAGAAAGAAAGAAAGAAAGAAAGAAAGAAAGAAAGAAGAAGGAAAGAACGAAGAGAAGGAAGAAAGAAACTAAAAAGAAAGAAATAACGGATGGAAGAAAGAAGGAAAGAAGGGAGAAAGAAAGAAAGAAAGAAAGAAAGAAAGAAAGAAAGAAAGAAAGAAAGAAAGAATGGAAAAGTAAAGAAAGTCGAATGAGAAAAACGAAAGAACGGAAAAAAGAAGGAAGAAAGAAAAAATGGAAAGAAGGAAGGACGGAAGTAAAGGCGAAAGAAAGAAAGAAAGAAAGAAAAGAAAGAAGAAAAAAGAACGAAGAGAAGGAAGAAAGAAACTAAAAAAGAAAGAAATAACGGATGGAAGAAAGAAGGAAAGAAGGGAGAAAGAAAGAAAGAAAAAGAAAGAAAGAAAGAAAGAAAAGAAAGAAAGAAAAGAATGGAAAAGAAAAAAGAAAAGTCGAATGAAAAAACGAAAGAACGGAAAAAAGAAGGAAGAAAGAAAGAATGGAAAGAAGGAAGAACGGAAGTAAAGGCGAAAGAAAGAAAGAAAGAAAGAAAGAAGAAGGAAAGAACGAAGAGAAGGAAGAAAGAAACTAAAAAGAAAGAAATAACGGATGGAAGAAAGAAGGAAAGAAGGAAAGAAAGAAGAAAAGAAGGAAAGAAAGCAAGAGAGGATGGAAGAAAGAGAAAAAGAAATAATAAAAGGAGGAAAGAATGGAAGGAAGGAAGGAAGGAAGGAAGGAAGGAAATAAGTATCAAAAGAAGAAAGGAAGGTAGAAAAGAGAACGATAGAAAGAAAAGAAAGAAAAAAGACAGAAAGGATGAACGGTTGAGAGAGAAAAAAACAAAGAAACGAAAAGAAAGAAAGTTGAATGAGAAATAGAGAAGAACTGAAAAATTTAACAGAACTGATTAGAAGTGGAGATTGAAGAAAGAAGCAAAAAAAAAATGATGAATTTGATAAAAGAATCTGTCTGAGATGAGGTATTAAGTACATTATTTACATTATTCGGACTATTGTCTTCATCTTTTTCGCCATTTGTTGTGATAGATATGGCGAAAAAGTAAATAATTGATAAAAGAACTAAATATAGAAAGACAGAATAGGTTAATGATTTCGATTTCAAATATACGAAAGAAAAAAAAGAAGAAGAAAGAGGAAGAGAGAATTGAGTGAAAGGCTCAAGGACGTAAAAGGAAAATCAAATGAAAGAAATTAATGGTAAACAACCCTAATATAAAAACTGAAAATAAAGGATAAAAAAAAAGAAAATAGAGAAAAAAGAACAACAAAACAGAAATAATGGAAGAAAGAAAACACAGTCGTTACTAAAAAAAAAAATTGAAGAAAAAAGAAACAAAGAATGAATCTGAGAAAAATAATAAGAATAGATACAAACGAAAGAAATAAGGTGAATAAATAAAATTAAAAAAAGGAATGAACTATTCTTAAAAGCAATGAAAAAATTAAAATGACAAAAAAAATGGATGAAAACACAAAATTAAAAAAGGAAAAGAAAAATTAACAAAATCAACGAAAAAAATAACGGAAGAACGAATTCAGTCGAAAAGAAATATAAGAAATGAGAAATTAGCGATCGATGAAATAGAGAAAAAGAAAGAAATGAAAAGTTATCATGGCAAAAAAAAAACGAAAAGAAATGATTTGGAAAAATATATGAATAGAGGAGGAAGGAAAAATGGCGTCGGAAAAACAAAGATAAAATGTCAAAAAAATGTTTTCCTTATCACTATTCCTAACAGAAATCTTATTATCACAGTGTGGGATATCTACTAACAAAAGTGATGGAAAGGAAAAAAAAGAAAAATCAAAATTAAAATGGCTAGATTAAAAAAAAAAAATTAATTTTTTTTAATTCCAAGCATCCCTCGTTCGTGCGCATGTGTAGTCGCCCCATCGTAACAAATTTAGCCCAATGAATTCATGATATGAAAAGCGTCACAAGAAAACTTTTCTGGCTTTGTCATACATTTTTCACAAATATTTTTCTTGATATACAAAAATATATATCGTTATCGTTATCTCTGTCTGTCTGTCTGTCTGTCTGTCTGTCTCTCTCTCTCTCTCTCTCTCTCTATATATATATATATATATATATATATATATATATATATGTATATATTATACGTTTTACATAATTAATTATTATTCCATTATTCAGACTATTGTTATCATCTTTGTCGCCATATTTATTACAACGGTCGTTGTACGCTCTGGCCTTCTTCAGGTGGTTGGAATGTCGAACTGAACCTTTTATTTCGCTTAGTGGGGTAGACTGTTCTGGTTCCACGTGCCATGTTTAATCAGTTCTCAGTTATCTCTAGTTAATTCCCCCCTGCAAGTTCCCCACTGCCTTAACCGGGTATTGAACTCACACTGGATCTAACCAACATCTTTATCCACTGTGCCATGTGTCTATGTCGACAAAGATGAGGACAATAGTCCGAATAATGTAAATAGTGTACATAATATCTTATCTCAGAAATATAGACAGATACGTTTTACCAGTTTGTGACTGGAAGGGATAATTCCAAGAAGAATATAAATCCAAGGAGAGATCAATGTAGACTACAGAAAATTATAATGATAAAAAGAAAACTGAGACTTTAATTATTCATTGATATTCAAAGTCTCTTTCTTCCTATCATATATATATATATATATATATATATATATATATATATATATATATTGAACAAAAAAAAATGTTAAAAAATTCAAATCTTCAGACACACTGGGTTGTAGATCAATATTCTTTCGTTTTTATTATTATTATTATTTCATTTAGATTCCTCGACTAGTTTCGGCCAATATGGTCATCATCAGGAGAAGAAATATTTCTGCTTGCTGGTAGCAGTAAACTACAGAAATGAATGTCTTGATGGAGAAAATGAACTTTTGTCTGTTGTTTTCATTTGTTTTTTTTTTATTTTTTTATCTTTTTAACATGAATCTTTTAACATTCCTTGTGTTGCTCAAACAGTCTCTTTTAAGTTGTTATTTGAGATAAGAGCTGGATAGATTCATGCTGCTCTGAATTCCCTGGTCAGTTTGACAGTTTTATTGGACCTGGAGAGGGGATGTGTCTCTGTTTAGTGTTTGTGTGTGTGTTATTTGGTTCTTAGGGAGTGAGTGAGTATGATATGTGTAAGCGTGTGTATTACTGTGGGTGTGTGTTATCATTTGGCTCATTAGGGAGTGAGTGACTATGATGTGTGTAAGTGTGTATATATATATATATATAATATATATATATATATATGTATATATATATATATATATGAAGTGTGATGTGTGTATATATATATATATATATATATATATATATGAGTGAAATTACAAGCGGAAAACTATACTTAATTATTGGCCGACATGTTTCGTCATCTGACGGACATTATCAAGGCAAATGTGATAGTTTTATTTTGCAGCAAGTAAATTATAGCGAAGAAAATGGCGACTTACCTCGTCAAACCAAGCGACAGCGCGTCGCGTGTATCCTACGACGGAAAATGTGGCGAAAAAGAAAATTACTTACCCCAAAAAAGGGCACGTATTCCGCATGACATTCTGAAGACGGAATATTTAAATTAAAAAAAAAAAAACAAGTCCGTCGCAGGAGTCGCTATAAAAGTATTTTGATACGCAAAAATTGAGCGTCCTGTCCCAGTTGTCGACGAATGGAAAAAATGCTCGGTCGATAAAAGCAGTTGATGTTCTAGAATCGGGAGAGGGAACATTCGTGTATTTTGGTTACTGCGTTTGTTGGAGAGTGAGTTATTTTTCTGACTGGTTGCGTGCATTGTGAGATAGGACCCGCGAATCGAGTTTTCGACATTTCTTTCGGCGCCCGATATTCGAGTCTGAAATTAGTGATTTATTCTCTGCGTTGTGGAAGTAATCTGCGACAAATATTTCCTTTGCAATCCGAGATAGCTTACATAAATATTACGCAGTTTCTCATCATTTTTACATCGTTTGTAAGTATTCACCAGGTTAACTGAAATGTTTAGGTAATAAAACATAGATTACGTCATGAAGCATCTTTGAAAGGACATTTTTATGTCCTGGGTAAGACGATAAACTACATCCATCAGCAAGGCCTCTGATCAGGAGGTCTTGAGGAGCGTAGAACCAAATCTTAATTGCTGGTGTTCCCAGGTCCAGTTTGGGTCTCAGCTATGGGTAAATAGTTTACTATAATCAGTAATACATTTTTGAAAAAAATATTACCAGCAATACAATTTTGAAGGAAAAATATTACCAGAAACAGATTTTTGACAAAACAAAATAGTAAAAGCAATAAAAAATGTTGTCGGCATTAAATAACCCATTGAGATTGATATGCCTTAAAACAAAATAAACCAAACCAATCTAAACCAAAGAATACATATTCTATTCATCCCAATCTATCCTAAAAATGTTGTCGACATTAAATAACCCATTGAGATTGATATGCTGTAAAACAAAATAAACCAATCTAATCTAAACCAAAGAATACATATTCTATTCATACGAATCTATGCTAAAAATGTTGTTGGCATTAAATAACCCCATTGAGGTTGATTTGTCGTAAAACAAAATAAACCAACCCAAGGACATTTTTAAGTTTAAAGACTTCATCTTTGAACCTGAAGCCAACCACACTCTTCCCCTCCGAGATATCATCTCACAGAAACAATAGAGAACTCAATTTTGACGTTACCAGAAAATCTCCCAAGAAAAAACTTCTACTCAAATCACACTTATAAAATTACATCTGGTATAATTATAGATTTCCACATAAGAGCACAAAGAATTTTGATGGAACTTATCAGCAACCTTGATTATATTCGGGAAAGATATCAGAATAATCAAGAACTTATATTGGCAGCAAAAAACATAAATGCGCATATGGAACGAGTTCAGTGATTATACAAAAGTAGAAAGGGACATAAAGCAAGGATGCGTCTTCTCACCGGACCTGTTAAATCTATAAAGCGAGGCAATTCTGAGAGAATTGGGAATCCTACCGGGATTTAGCATTGGCGGCCACAATCTTAACAACATAAGATACGCAGATGACACAGTACTGATAGCAGATACGGAAAAGAAATGACAAAATCTCCTACAGAAGGTGGCGACGGAGAGTGTGAAGAATGGACTAAGCATAAAATACAAGAAAACAGAATGCATGGTCATCAGTAAAAGGATGAGCCCGAAATGAGATTTGCAGGTTGAGTACATTAGAATCAAGCAGACGGGAAAGTATCTGGGAAGACTTTTGACAGAGGACAGTAAGTGCGACACTGAAAACTGTAGACATATTGGCATGGTCAATGACGCATTCCAAAAGCTGGGCAGAGTATTGCAAGAGAGGAGGATTTCTTTGGTAATAAAGAAAAGAATACTGATCTGTTACGTGGCATCTGTCCTTCATTACGGCAGCGAATATTGGACGATTTCCTCAAAGACGAAGAAGACATTGGAGGCGACGGAGAAGTGTTTCTACAGAAGGATGATAAGGATATCATGGACTGAGCAACGATAAGATCTTAGAGAGGTTGCAAACAAGGAGGAGGCTTATACTTAACATCAGGAAGAGGCAGCTGAAGTTTCTGGGACACATAATCAGGAAGGATGGCCTGGAGAATGTGATACTTACGGGTCGAATAGAGGGAAAGAGAGACAACGAAAAGCAGTGCGTGACATTCCCGACGAGCTTGACAGAATGTGGACTGGGGAAGGAAGCAAAGGGAAGGAAGTTGGAGAGCCATGACCGCATACGTCCTGAAAAGACATGGCATAAAAAAAGAAATTATACCTACCCAAAGAAGAAACACGCTTAGAAAACTCACTCAAAGACCTCTAATGTCCCTATATTTTCATCCACAACGCAAAGAGAAAGACATAAAAATATACGACAGGCAACAAAAATAACACTATTCAAAATAATAAATTAAACACAGATACATAATACCAATTCTATAACATCCATTATCAAAAGTACCCTATCCCATCTAAAAATACTATAAATATACATAACCACTTCCAAAACGATCATGGATATAATCTACACTATTTACATTATTCGGACTATTGTCCTCATCTTTGTCGCCATATTTATTACAAAGTTTCGCCCGTTGTACGCTCCGGCTTTCTTCAGTATTTGTTTATATTTCTGAGATGAGGTATTATGTACACTATTTACATTATTCGGACGATTGTCCGCATCTTTGTCGCCATATTTATTACAACGTTTCGGCCGTTGCACGCTCCGGCCTTCTTCAGCATTTGTTTATATTTCTGAGATGAGGTATTATGTACACTATTTACACTATTCGGACGATTGTCCGCATCTTTGTCGCCATATTTATTACAACGTTTCGCACGTTGTACGCTCCGGCCTTCTTCAGCATTTGTTTATATTTCTGAGATGAGGTATTATGTACACTATTTACACTATTCGGGCGATTGTCCGCATCTTTGTCGCCATATTTATTACAACGTTTCGGCCGTTGTACGCTCCGGCCTTCTTCAGTATCTGTCTATATTTCTGAGATGTGGTATTATGTATACTATTTACATTATTCCGACTATTCTCCTCATCTTTGTC